>LPNX011070047.1:589444-622688 GCA_001517045.1 Pseudotsuga menziesii | reverse complement strand
CAGCCTCAATTTAACTCTTACCTACCTTATCCACAAGGTTGGAATGGCCTATCTTATGATCACATGGCCACTCTCCCTCATGCTGCAACACAACTTGGTCTTTCAATATCAACCTCACAAATCAATCATCTACATCAGCCACATCTATCTTCTCATCAAACTCCTTGGTACCCAACACAATTTCCTGTCCAATCCACTTTCCACCCTAACCATAATAAAGTAGTACAGTATGCTTACAATGCTGAACTGCAAAATGTTCCTACACTTCCCTCTTGTTCTACCTCATCTACACCATTGCAAAAAGGCTGTTTGTTGTTGCAGCAAATCCATATGAGGCCTGAACATGTTTTAAATCCAATTTTTGCAGATGGAGTTTCTTCTAGTCCTCATAAGCAAGGAGACAAGATCAACAATACACACATAATATTTGACAGAGAACAACCATTGGAACCAAAAGCAACATTCACATGATTAGATCAGAAACTCTTATGCATTGAGGAAGATCAGTTTACTAAGGAGCTTCACGGTGTCACATCCATGAGAAATCAAGGGAACAAAGACTATATTGAAGCTTGGTTTCAATCTGTCTTTGGTCTACAGCATCATTCCATACTTCACCAAATCTTGGCACCATCATTTCAAGGGAAGTTGATCTCTCATATCCTAGCATTCATAAAGTTATAATTTTCTGTTGGGAATATGAGCATACTTGAGTCACTTATTCGAAAGTGGCTCCATTGGATTTATGCATACACTTGAACAATTTTTTTTCCAAGTAGAATAGGGTAGGGTAGAATAACATAATAAAACCATGCTTTTGTTTTTTTAAGTTTTTATTTTTGAATAAGTATGCTCTCTTCTTGCGCCTTGTTGCGATCTGAAAGATCAGAAAGTAGAAAGATAAAGAATGGGTATGAGATGTTTTCATGAATGCTTTGGAATTGTTGACTATTTGAACAAAATGCCTAAGTCATTTTTGTCATCAATTTCCCAATTTCAATTTGTCTCTATTTGTTACAAATAAAAATAAAAATATCATGAAAATAAAATTACAGTAATTAGGGAAAGTGAATGAAGGATCCACAGGAAAATGAGTCCATGATTATGGAACTCTTCAAGCTTGAAATTTGACATGAATTTGTTAGCTGCAACACCCAGCTGTGAGTGATTACTCTCAGCTGTGATTACTCTCAGCTAGAACAGTGAGCTGCAACACTAGCTATGACTGTGCTACAGGTAAAAATTGATGAGTTTGAGATATGTGTGTGTTGCACATCATGATATGTCTTTAGTTTTTATTTTCCATAAAAATACACATGCTTTATTTAAACATTATGACATTTTTTTTTAAGAGTTGTAGCTGCGGCTGCAGTAGACTGTGCAAATCAATCTAGGTGCTCAATGCTTGAAATTTTTGGTATGAATGTGTATTATATTTAAATTTACATCATTAAAAACATTCACATCTATTCCAATCACTTTAGGGGGTCAAATTTCATTTATAAAATTTTTGGTGACATTTTTGTCTTAAAATTTTTACTGAAACATAGTCGGGACAATCCATTTTTGGGAGACCAAATGAACTTATTTTTAAAACCAGTTTACATCCCAAGTATCCCTTTGAATCTAGTTTCCAAATCAATTTGAATTTTTACAATTGGGTGTCAAACGAAAATTTTATGGCTAAAATACTAACAGGATGTCAAGCTGGCAGCTTAGGAACAGAGCTGGGACAATCAATTTTTGGATGCCTTATTGGACATATCTTGTAAACCTGTTTCATTGGTATATTCATCTATGAATCTAGTTTACAACGCAATTTTAATCACTCCATTTTGATATCATATGTAAATTTTATGACCAAAATAACGACTGCCTATCCCAAATCTGCATTCCTAAAACTCTATTTTCTAGATTGTTCATTGGCTTATTTGAACCATCAATTCTTATTGGATTAAAAACATGTTTCTAATGGAGATACCTAAATGAATTTAATTTCATCTCCAATTGGAATCACATCAATCCGTTATCAGACGAAAAAGTTAAGCCTAAAATCATGACTGTTGGTCTAGTCCAGAATTCGAAAAACAAAAACACCTTGTCATGCAGGCTGTTAATGAGTGATTTGGAACATCATTGCATATAATTTTAAAAACTTGTTTCTAATGGAAATATACCTATGAATTTAATTTCATTTGGCTTTGGAATCACTCGAATTGGACAAGGAGCGAAGAAGCTATGATTAGAATACCGTTGGTGAGTCTAGATGGACATTGCTCTCCCGCAGGTATAAAATGGATTTTACTTTGTTCATTTGTATTTGGATTTGTTTTATGAGTAATTGCTTGTTGTTTTTTTCATAAGTATTGGGTAAAGAGAGATCGATCATCTCTCTTCTTCTATCATCTCCTGTTTTATTGCAGGAAAATGCTAGGTTTTTGCAGGTCCTTGGAAGAAGAAGGTCAATGCATGCACGAGTGACTCTTAAAGACTTTTTATCAATTTGCAAATGGATTGAAAACATAAAAAGAAATGGAGAGATTGATGTGGAAACCATATAGAGTCCAATTTTCAATAAGTCAAGTCCCATTGCTACATGCCAAGAATCTTTTTTTTAGACACCTGTCATACCTATTGTTGCCGAAAGAAACCCCTCAAGAAGCCAATTTCCCTATGGTAGATTCATTCACCCTCCTCATTTAAAAACCCCAAAAATCCATTCATGTCGAAGTCCTATTTTCCACTGCTTATGTAGTCACCATAACCGTTTTATTTCCCATCACTACTACATCATGACTTCACATATACTTTCCACATCTGAGTTTCATGTTGGTTCTATTTTTCACTATGATTCTTCACAATCATTTATTTTGTACTCGTATTGGATGATGTGGAATTCATTAAGGTCCACCTTCCAATGGTCTTGTCCCATCAACTCCGACACATCATTTGGGATCAAGATTAGAGTTTTTATAGTGCCCTGGTATCTACATGAATCAATGGCAGATTTCCTTGTTGTTAATCATGGGGATTCATCAATGCCTCTTGATTGGAAAATATTGCAGGTGACTCAACTCCAGCACATCCATTCGTACCTGTCAATATGCACTAAGGTACTTTAGAGCTCACTGTCATCAAAGGTGAGTTTCTTCACATTGGTTAACGCCATACATTAATGGCTGGTAATCCAATGATTTCTTTCCATGCTCGACTTCAGCACATTCATTCGCATGGTAAGAATTGTACCTCGGTTTTGTAGCAGCTAAAGATTATGTGATCTAATGGTTTCAACAATGATTTGCAGCATCATTTGTTCAGTAGTTTTTCAATTCCTTTCCATTTTCAGTTCAACAGTTGATTTTCAGAATAAGAGAAAGGGCTTTCTGCTTCTATGGTAGAATTTTTCCTCATCAATTGTCTCAGCAGTTAGTCTTACATGCAACCAGCACAACATCATGGATAAAATTTAGTCTCATCCAGTTTCAGCTCTCATATACATATGTCTCAGCATCAGATCGGCCTACATAGCTCCAGCATACACCAGTCCATTCATGACAACCAAGGCGTCCATGGAGGTAACACTTGAGGTAAAATAGCATGAGTTTTTGATTAATTAAAGATTTGGGGAAATGTCATGAAGAACCACTAAGCATTAGCCATTTCCATTTTCTAAATAGCCTTTTATTTCCATCCATTCCCATCATTTCCCACTCAGTTTTAACACTTCATCATTCATGCACATCCACTTCAAATTCCAACCCAACATCTCACCAACCCAACTGACCATGCATACAAAAAAGGGATACCTTATTGTTGTCACACAAGAACCAACTATAGGAAGTTTTGCTACTGCCACACAAGAACCAGCAATAAGAAAAAATCTTGCTGCTGCCACACAAGAACCAACAGTAAGAAAAGAATCATTGCTACTGCCACATAAAAACCAATAATGAGGAGAAATAAAGTAGCTGATACACATATTGAAAGAGAAGGATAGGCTCAACACAAGAACCTACAACATGAAAAGTTGATGTAGAAGCCATTCCTTCTCAAGAGTATTCTATCACACAAGCACAATAGAAAACAAATGCACGATTTCTTTGATTTGTTTGCTTTGTTCAGTGGTGCACATAATGGTTCACATCTTCATAAGTCAAAATTATTGAGAGCCACATTTTATATGGTATATGGATTTTCCACCATCTTATACATATGGTATCTTTACCATCCACAAATGCATACATTGGTTTTAGCCGTCATGAGCATGATACATGCACAATGGAAATCTTGTAGCAGCCTTTTCAAGGTCTGATATGAAGTGTATCTTAGCAGCATGAAGGTAATGATTACTCTCAGCATTGGTCATTTGTCAAGTTTGACAGAATTTCTGAAATGAGTTTGATTGTTGTGGAATGTGCAAAAGAATGTTTGGCATTATTTGAAGTGTTACAAAGCACTCCATGATAAGGGCATAACCAAAGAAAATTTTAGCAGCCTTCATTCAACCATGAGAATTGATGAAATTTACTGTGGTTTATTGCAATAGAATTTGCCATGAATTTGATGAGAAAATGGTTCTAAAAGTCTTTTATTTCCCGTGAATGATAATTCCTGTAGTGAGTTTGGCTTGTGAAGATCACTGGTATTTTTTGGCACTTGTGACATATGGAGGATCTACAAATTCTGTGATTATCAGATGATATTTGAGCAGCTTGGGTCATCATAAAAGGAAATTTGTAAATGCGATCTCTTGCTGGTATGAAGATTTCCTGTGCATTGTCATTTTATTTTATTTTTGCAATACATTATGACCACTTAACTACAACCATGGGGAATAAAAAAATCGATCTCACATGGTCAATTTCAAATAGCATACAGTCATTTTTCAAGCAACCTACAGTCATTTTTGTAAGTCAAGGATGTGTTTCCAGCTAGCACATATACAAAAATTGGATGTTGACAGTGATAGTGCAGATATAAGAAAACAACAGTCCCAAAGTTCACTTGATTTCATGAATGAAAGGTAAAATACTCAGTTTGGGGGAAATGGTTGTTCACAACTAAGATGAACTCCTCTTTTGCATGAGGACATGCAACATATTCAGTTTGGGGGAGTGGTTTTTGACATTTTTGTGCATACTAATTTTTTTTATTCATTCACAGCTGGAAAAAATGTTAAATTTGAATTGAGTATATCTCACAAACCATGAATTGGATCCTCATGAAATTTGGATAGGGAATGCATAACAACATGATTAACAACCGTGGAAAGTTTCAGCTCAATCTAGTGCACGGTTTTTGAGAAAATAGCTATGATCTCCTACAGCCAATTCACATTTTTCTTGAAATTCGTGATGTGGGTTTGTATAATTGTTGGCATGGAGATGCATTAGGGTGGTAGCTACATTTCTGCAAAATTTCAGCCCAACCCAGTTCTTCGTTTGGGATAAAATGGCTTTAGAAATTTCCCGTTCAAAAAGGCTACAACGCCGTAAAATATTGTCGTTTCCCGTTTTTCGTTGGCTGCAACACCATTTTCCATTAGCTGCAACACCGTTCCCATTTTCCATTGGCTGCAACACCATTTTCCGTTAGCTGCAACACCGTTCCCATTTTCCGGCAGCTGTGAGTTCCCGTTTTCTGGCAACCATTTTCCGGCAACCTACCGTTTTTCGGTAGCTGCGAGTCCACCAAATACGCTGCTAAATTTAGCGTTGTTTCACCAAATTCGTCGCTAAAACCTTCACCAACTTCTCTACTAAAATAAGTTGACTCCGCCAAATTCGCCACTACATTTAGCGCTGTTCTGCCAAAATCTTTGCTAAAACCTTCGCCAAATTCTCTGCTAAAATAAGCTGTGACTCTGCCAAAATTTTACTAAAGAGCTGTGAATCCGCCAAATTTTCTGCTAAATCCTCCACTAAGTGACTCTGTCAATTTGTGTTAAACTTTCTATTTCTTCTAGCTGCAGCTGTGTGAATGGTAAAATGAAGGAACGAGTGAATGAGTTGTTTTTTTTCAAGTTGGATGCTACATAGGTATTGGATTGCATAAGGAGATGCAACAAGTTTAGTTTGGGGGAGATGTTGGGCCTTGGAATTGTCCATTTTTCCATCACTTACCGACATACCTTTCATCCATTTTCTTATGATTATTGCCCATTTATCATTCCATTTTCCATCCATTTGTTGTAGCTGCGCGTAAAACAGCCTGCTACTTCCATTAATGTTTTAAGTGGTTAATAGTGATTATTTTTCTTTATATTTGATGAATTAAATATTATTATGCATAATTTTACTAATGATGGTTTGTGGAGTGAGTTGTCACGTATAGAAGGCTCATAGCCAGCTGTTACAGCCTTAACAAAAAATGCATGCCACATAACAAAACCTTGATTCGTATCTTGATTTGTGGGCATATGGAAATGAATCTCAAAAATCTGAGACATGGGTTTTGTGCGTAACATCCTCATTTACCTAAATTGCAAGGAAATCGCCAAACAAAGCTACAGTTTGCGATATGTAGGTGGTTCTTCGAGAGGGTATTTTCCATATTTGGTGTTGCGGCCGGTTCCAAAGTTGCCAGCAGTTACGGCTATGTTTCAGCTGTTACAGATCACAAGTTGGGGGTTCAGTTCTTCATTTCCATGAGATAATTTTATGTATAAATATGTAATCAATATCATTGAGAAGGGGATGATAGATGATAGAGGATAGATGATTTATTAGGCAGGATAGGAGATGTAAGATAGGAGAGAACACAATGTTATGATGTAGGATTTGATCCAGAGATATTGTAATTCTTCCATTATGATGATACATGCTGGCAGTTTCTTAATTCTGGAGTTGTATATTTTTATTGTGAAGATCCAGCTCTGCTTAGTGGAGGAAGGGCCCTCTTCCTTGAGCAGATGCTGGTAGTGTTGATTGTAGATGTGTTATTGTTTAGATCTGCTTATTATTTTGTTCATGCTTTCATTCATTAAGCTTATCATAGTTGTATTCTTTCATTCATTAGATATGTTATAATCGTTGTGTTGATAATTCATTTGGTAGATCATTGGCCAACATAACAATTCTTTTAGATGTACGTAATTAGATCTTGTTTCATGATAATTTATTTTGTTGAAGTGTGATTAGATTTATAGTGTGAATTTATGAATAGGTTGAGTATTGATTTATTTTCAAGCAGGTGTGATCTAGTCTACAAACAGTACAATTGCATATCAATAGATTAACAGTGTCAGGTAGAAATTGTGCATGCATAGATCTTGCATGATAACTTTGAAATAAAATACTTCCTCTGGTTGATAATTTATGTTTAGCACTCTGCATGTTAAGTTTTAATTAACTAGCATATAGTGGGCACGACAACCCCCAACTAAATTGGAGGGACTCCAATCCTCCTATTGCTCTTCATTTCCCCCCTACTATTCATTTGCAGGCTCCTCTTGGTTTTGAACAACCCCCAAGAGTACAGGTATGTCTACTTCTTCTTCTATTGGAATGCCAGAAAAAAGGGCGAGTTCCTAGTTTATCTGAATTTGACTTGTGAATTGATCTTAGGTTTGGTTTCATTGAGCTAAAGCCCGTAAAATTATTAATTTGATTAGGCCATGGTGGGTAAGGGAGGAGTTTGGGTGCTTGGCTATTCCAACAAACCCACCATATGGTGTAGGTCATTGAATAGATAAAATGGAATGTTCAGTCAGGCCCTATGGCAGAGATGAGATAATAGAGGAAGTTTAGAGTAATAAACAGTTCGATATCTACCTTCATAGGTGATATACTTCTTTAGGAAAACTGTTACTTGATCCCATGGCCAAGGTAGTGACTGTAACACTATCCCTCTCCTTGACTAACGAATTTTCTCCCCCTCTATTAGAAAATCATGTACTATAGCAGCATTGGGGGTTCTTTGACCAAACCAAGCTCTTCCCACCTGAGGAAGGACGGTGACTTCAGCCAATATTGCTTCAGAGACTTCGATATGTAACCCCCGAACCTCTAAGTGGGTTTCTGTAAGATTTAAAGTGAATTGTAGAGCTATCTCTTGATGAAACCCATTCAGACATTGGAAGAATTCAGTCCAGCCCACAGCTTCAAAAATAGCAAAAAATTTGGCATTTCTTCTCAGTTCTTGCGTATTTGGAAGTTCATGCTAAGTTGGGATACCCATGTTTGGTTGTGTTCAGAATTCATTATCACTCTGACAGATTATAGGTCCTAACAATGGAGGTTAAAGCATAGAGTATGCATGAATAGCTGAGAGTGGAGTTGGGTAAATTCAGAAAGTTTCAGAGCATGGAAATGTTTGGAATTTTATCCCAAATTAGGAAATGTGGTGGTTATCAGGTAACTTAAATGGCCATTAAGTCGTACGAGTGGACAGTTAACGGTATGCAGGTGTAATAATGGGCACAGAAAGGAAGGTATGATTAATGTTGTAAATTCTAGTTAACGCTTAATCAAGTAAATAATCAAAACCATACCTTCGAAAATATGCGATGAATAGTGACCTTTGATAATAGTAAAGTGTGTGAAGTGCAGCCATTTAAATTTAATCATTATTGAATGCATGCTGTAATGACCTTTTCTGTCGACAGACCAAAACCATCGTGTCAATCTTGTCAGAAACATAATGAATGTTGTGAAGTAAATCATAATCGCCAGCATCATAATTGGGGCTAGATCTAGAGGAGTTGCTAACCAAGGTTACAAAGAGTTCTTCCAATAATGGAGGAGTCATAGCCACAGACCATAGAGAAATCAAGCAGTTTAGCAGAGTCACAGATGTGAATTATAGAAAAATCAGCCGGTTTTGGTGGAGTTGCAGTTGTCAGAAAAGGTAAACATAGTAAAGATGGAATGGTGTGGTAGCTGCCAGAAAAGGTAAAAATGGAAAAACGTGAAACGATGTCATAGCTGTTGGAATCGGAAAAAGGCATTAAGTTACGGTGTTGCAGCTGCGTGGAATGGGATAAAGTGCAGGATTTTAAGGTGTTGCAGCTGCATGGAATGGGGTAAATGAGGTATTTTACGGTGTTGCAACTGTAGAAAACTTGTTCAAGGAGTTTTATTCTGATGCAGGAAGTTACAAAAGGACGATCCTGGTTGATAGGACCGATAATGACCACTACTCCTTAGGCGCATCCCTGCACATTTTATTAAAAAACAATGGATCAAGTGCAAAGGAAAAAGATAAAAATAATAGTAAAAATATCAATTTATTTATGTACAAAAATTTATGTAAGGTTTATAGAAATTATCTAAAGATTGACAGGGGAAGAGAAAGATTCTGGCCCTTGTTCTAACTGGTATTATGTGAAGTGAATGCGTCGTTTGAAATGGGATTATGGTACAGTCGCATCCTGTGACCATTAGCGAATAATGGTGCACGATTCTCATCAATGGTTACCAAGCGGACTGTACCATTATCAAATACTCTGTCTACCAGGTATGGGCCCAACCATCTTGTACATAACTTACCCTTGAAATCCCTTTTGAATCTTAAATCGTATAATAATTCCTAGTCTCCTTCACATAAGACTTTCCTTTTGATGAATCGGTCTTTCCAATTGTATATCTGTTGCTAGATTAATACTGTCTCATCCACAGCAGCTAAACCGTTCTCATCAAGTTCTTTCAATTGATTCAATCTTCTCTTCTAGGCTTCAGTCACATCTAATTTTACCTCCGTAGTTGTCTTCAAAGTCTTGATTTCAAATTCAATGGGGAAGACAACACTTTTCCCATACACCAAGTCATAAGGAGAGAAACATGTAGTATTGTGCCAAGTAGTATGGTATGCCCACAATGCTTCTGGAAGTCTATCATCCCAATCTCTATGATGGCTCCTGACCATTTTGGTAAGGATGGATTCGATAACTTTGTTAGTGCTTTCCACCTTTCCATTGGCCTGGGGATGGTATGGTGAAGTTATCCGGTGCTGAATATACTACTTCCATAGCAGAGCTTCAAATTGATGTGACACAAACTGAGGTCCTCCATCTGTAACCACTTCCTTTGGTACTTTGAAACGGGTAAATATTTCACCATACAATAAATCGATCACAGCCTGGTCATTGGATTTCACCAAAGCCACAGCTTCTACCCATTTCGTCATGTAGTCGATACAAACCAAGATGTAGGATTTCTACCTAGAATGAGGGATGATAGGACCAACAAAATCTAAGGCCCATATATTAAAAGGTTCAACCGCTAGTTGTGGTTGAAGAGGCATTTGATCCAATCTGTTAGGTTGGCCCATCCTCTAGCAGCTGTCACAAGACTGGACATCTTTTTTTGCATCCCTGAAAAGGGTCAGCCAATAGTAGCCCATTCTCAGCGCTTTGTGTCCTGTCCTCTTGTCTGCAAAATGTCCCCCACAAGGATCATCATGGAAGGCCTTCAAAATATGGAATATTTCATCTTCTCTTACACATCTTTTCTCTTTTTGACAAATGTGCCGAAAGCTTCCCTGCAGCCAAGTAGTTATCAACATCTACATACCAAGGGGAGTGAGCGAAAACTACAAATAAGTGTTCAACTGGAAAAGAGTCCTCAACAGGAAAATTATCATCACTGTTAGTAAAATTAGATAATAAATCAGCGACAACATTTCCTTTTCTAGGTCTGTCTATAATGGTGATATCAAATTCCTATAATAATAATAGCCATCTAGTTACCCGAGCATTTGTAATAGGTTTATTCATTAGATATTTGATGGTCGAGTGGTCAGTGTGCACAAAGGTAGGATATCTACTGATATAATGTCAAAATTTGTTAATGGAGCAAACAATGGCTAAAAAATCCTTCTCGATAATAGTATAATTAAGCTAAACAGGGGCTAAGTTTTTGCTAATATAATAAATTGCATAAGGTGCTTGACCATCCTGTTGTCCTAAAACTGCTGCAATGGCGGTATCAGAGGCATCTGAAGAAATGTGAAAAGGCAGGGTCCAATTGGGCCCTCTTAGGATGGGAACTATGGACAACTTATCCTTAAGTTTAACAAACATTGTCTGGCATGCCTCATTCCAAGTAAATTGCACATCCTTCATTAACAATGAAAACAAAGGAGAGGAAAGTTTGGAAAAGTTTTCTATAAATCTTCTGTAATATCTAGCATGCCCTAAGAAACTTTACACTTCTTTCTGAGTTCCAGGAGTAGATATATTTTTTATTACCTTGATTTTAGAGGGGTCTACCTGGATGCCATCAATAGAGATAAAATGCCCCGACACTACCCCTTCACTCATCATCATATGGCAATTTTCAGTGCTCAAAGATAGCTGGGTCTGTTCACAGCAAGTTAAAATATTTTCCAAGTTTTTCAATGCTTCTTCAAAGTATTTTCCATAAGGAGTAAAATCATCCATGAAAATTTCCATACTATCATTAACTAATTCTGAAAAGATGCTAATCACGACTCTTTGAAATGTGGCTGGTGCATTGCATAAGCCAAAGGGAAGCACTCTGTATGCAAAAGTTCCTCAGGGATAGGTGAAGGTATTTTTATCCTATTCTTCAAAAGCAATTTGGATTTGATTGTACCAACTAAACCCATCCAGGAAGGAGAAAAAACTCTTCTCGGATAAGGTGTCAAGTACTTGATCGATGAAAGGCAGGGGAAAGTCATATTTCTTTGTTTCATTGTTCATCTCTCTATAGTCCACACAGACTCTCCATTTACCATTCTTCTTGGGCATTATCATGAGTGGAGACACCCACTCGCTGTCTGAAATGGGATATATAAATCCTACTTCCAAGAGTTTCTAAATTTCTTCCTTCACTATGTCCCTAAGATTGGGATTCATTCTTCGTTGAGGATAGCACATAGGCTAGGAGTCACTTTTGATATAAATGTGATGGGTACACAGATTAGAAGGGATGCACCTCATGTTTGTGTACTCCTAGGAAAATTCCCCCTTCTGTTTTTTTAAGAGAGTGATTAGGCATTCATGTTCATGTGGGGTAAGACTATGATTGATATTCATAGCTTTTCCAGAATCTACCTCGATAGGAACACTTTTCAAATTTTTCAACACTGGAACTATGTGAGTATCAGTCACTAATGTCTCCTTTGTGATATTTTCTTATTCCTCTTCACCTAGAGTAGCATTTAGGATCTGATAAATTTTCTTATTGACAGAAGTGGGTTCACTGATGAAATTATTAATGGCATCATCTTCAATTTCATCTTTAAAAGTCAAGGACTTCCCTATCATTAATAATGGCTGAACGCCCTCTTCTTCCTCTGGCTCCATCCATAACAGAGTTTCAGCTTCTAAGCTTGGTCAAGCTGGATGATAGAGAGTGAGGTTCTTTATCTCAGTTCCATCTAATATGGTCATAGACCTAGACCGACAGCTGATGCAGGCATCAACTGTAGCTAACTAGGGCCTTCCCAAGATTAATGGGTGCCCTCCTAGCTACGACTTAGGTTGTAAAACCAAGAAGTCAGCAGGATACTCCCAAGAATCACCTGAGATAATGAGATCATCCAAGATTCCTTTAGGTTTAATGGTGGTTCTATCTTCCAGTTCTAAAACAGTAGGAGTTGGCCTGATATTAGTGAGCCCAAGTTTCCTTACATTTTCAATGGTCATGATGTTAATTGCTGCAACTACGTCTACCAGTACATTGGGTATTTGTGTGATCCCAATATGCACAGTGATAGTGGGATTCCCAAGATCATCGTATTTGGCTAAGAGGGTTTTCCCCATTATTAATTCAGATAATTTCCCTATGACATGAATAGTGGAAGGATCCATAGGTTTTCTTCCTGGTTTCCTTGTACACAGATCCTGAACGGTTCTGGCATAGATTGGTACATCTTGAAGGGCCTGAAGGAGTGGAATTTTAACATAAATATTTTTTAACTCTCCTAAGATGTTAAATTGAGTTTGTCCCACTACCTTTGGTAATATTAATCTTTCAGGGTATGGTGGTTCCCTAATCAATTGTGTAGGCTATGTGTCAATAAACGTGTCTTTTTGTGTTTTAGCCGGCATATTAGTAGGATGTTCAGTGTCTTCAATAATGGGAGTCACTATGTTGGATAAATACTATGGGTTCATCCTTTCTTCACACATAAAGGATGGAACATCCTCAATGATCAAAGGATCCACTACCCTCCCCGATCATAAGTGGATGTCATTGCAAGGTACAGGAGTAATGGAATAAGCGGGCATGTTGGCAGTCTCAAACCGATGGACTGCTTTTTTATTTGGGTTGGGGTTAGGTTGAGTAGGAAGCTGTGGTCGTATCGGCATATTGGGGACAGTATTATTCTGGAGTTGTAGCTGCGACTGCTAATAAGGCTGAGGATATCGTTGAGGAGCGTACGGTTGATGAGGAAACATTTAATGTGGAAGCTATTGAGGAGGTTGGCTATAGGGGAATTGGTTCCCTGGATGGAAGTTCCTCCATCCGGGAGACCAAGGATTTTGTTGGTTTGGTGTCTATGTCCAAGGGTTTTGGGAGTTAAAATTTTGCATCGGAGGTTGATAGGGGTACCATTGAGGGTTAGAATAAGATGAAGGGAATTGTGTATTCATGTGCTACAAATTATTCCAATTATTCATGTTATTCAAAAATGGAAACAAGTCTAGAGTCATACCTTGATTTTGAGGCTTCTAGGGATTTTTCTGTGCAATAAAGTAAGCCAGTTCAATATCTAGAGTTGATGCCTGTAGAACTATCTTCACTTGAGGTAGTGAAGGGAATTATTTTGTGTCATGGTTCAGCTCGCACATCTGACACACTTCTACCTTGTCGAGCTGGCACTCCTTTAGAGGGTGTTTCTTCCTACATTTAGGGCAGAATACACCAAGTGTGAGATCCTCTACTGCTTGTTTATGATTTTCCCTCAGGACATCTATTTTCGAGGAGATGGAGCTCATCATTTCTGTCTTGAAATTTTCAAGGAGATTTCCTATTTCTTCCCGAGTGGCTCCTCCATTAGATGACTTTTATGTTTTGTTGAAGACATCACGATCTAATTTGTCTCGTTTGTCTCGTTTGTTGTTCCTGGAAGATCCCCTAAAATATATTTTGCACAGTTCAATGATATTTTCAAAGGACTCCTTTGAGATATCCCCCTTTCCTAACAAGTTCAACATGTCTAGGAAATATTCCCTAATCCCACGAAGTAGGATTATTTTGAGCACATCTAACCCCATATTCATTTGTCCAACTCTCTGCACATTATATAAAAGCCTTTCAACAAAATATTCCAGACTTTCATCATCCCTATGTACCATTTTAAACAGTTCTTCTCTCTTGTCCTTGGTATTGCAATACTCCTGCTATTTCTCCAGGAACACCTGTTTCATCTGGTCCTAGGTAGTGATGGTTCCCCCTCCCAGGCTCATAAACCAATGTAATGCATTGTCCTTCAGAGTGGCAGGAAAAAGTTTCAGCTTCTTTGCATTGGTGGTGTAGTCGTAGCTACGACAGAGGATGTCAAATTCAAAAGTAAACTCATCTGGATCCTCTACCGCTTTTCCATAAAAGTGAGACAACACTGATGGCAATATATTTTTCATGGGGGCTATCCCCTTTGGCTATTGAATTGGGAACTGAAATGTAGCAACCTTCCCTTCAGTTGGGGAGTTACCCTCAGGATGATGATTTTCACCCATTTCTTCTTCGTGATCTTTGGGATTGCGTCTGTTGATCATATCTTCCTCTACTTTATCCTCTTCATCCTTCCACTTATCGTTAAATTTTTTATGGAAATGTGTCCACTCCTCTTCATTCACAACCTTCCCATTAATGTGATAGATAAAATCTCGGTCAGCTAATCCCACAGTACTAACTCTGTCTTCCTCCGTAGGGATATCTGAGGGTGTTGCAGCTCCTCATGTGTTCTCCACTGTGGAGACTGACGCTGCCACTCTAAGGCTAAATGGGCTTCTTCTAATAGGTGTTTCCTAATAGCGATCCCTAGTAGAAGAATTGGTCTTATCAACCAAGTCATCAATGAATGTTCTTCTTCCCAATGTTGGATTTCACCCACAGCCTCGACAACCTACGATGTTAGTGTTCTGCTAGGTTCTGGAATTTATAAGATGGTCACGTTGCACCCTTGTTATATTCATGCAGCCCAAAACATGAAAACTTAAAAACTGAAGAAGAATGAATAAATATAATTACTGGATGCAACTACTACAGTGTCTAATAATTATCCTCCCCTGCAACGGTGCCAAAATGTTGGGCACCCTATATGCAAGTTAATTAAAGCCAACATACAGAGTGTTCAATATAAATTTTCAACCCAAGGAAGTCTCTTATTTCAAGGATAATGTGCACTGTATATGCTTTAAGCACTGAGTAGTTGATGATGTAAATGAATGACCCTACTTTCCTATTTAGCCAAACTCATCCCATAATCTACTTAATCTAGCTCACCTTCTTAAGAATGCAATCACAAATACCTTCTTACAATCTTTAATCTAGAATTAAAAGATTTAGGAAATAACATATAGATTACATTTGCAGAAATTTAAATCCTTAATTACCAAACCATCTAAAGATCCATCTCAACTATCTTAATTCAACTTATTCTAGAAATTCAAAGCACAGGAATTAAGTTCTGCAATTATAAATGTGAAGAAACAAACTGTAAAGACCTAAAGAAAACATCATTTGAAAGAAATAGGGATGAACAAGGATTGCACAACTATCACACAGTTGCATAAGAGAAAGTTAACATATACAGTTGACTAGAACACCACACCACTGCAATTTTTAGGGGATGCAATTACTGATCATTCAAATGAACACACAACAAATCAATGACTGTTGCAACTTACTGTAAATAAGGGAATTTATCACAAAATCCAAACCACACAATAGAATAAATAAAATACCTAATTAACTCAACAATCCCTGTGGGAAGGTGGGCCCAGCCTTCACATAGAGATGCTGGAAGTAACACATGTTAGAACGCCGAGATCTGAAAAATCGAAATCCTTGTATTAAAATAGCGAATGAGCACGAAACCTCAATCAAAGCTGATACAATAATTTGATTAATTTTTCAACCCCTGGCTTGGAATAGTTCCCAGTATTTAAACAATTACAATCATTACATATTTCCACTATTATCAGGCAGCCATGAAGATCTCTGATCTTCAGGCTGCCCCAATTACGATAAGCTATTACAGTCGTGGCAAGATGAAAGCACAAAATATAGGAAGGCTGTTACTCAAGATAGAAATGATGATCATAATCAATTGAGAAGATACTCTGTGGATTGTAGCTATTTTTGAGTAGCAGCGCACGGTTGCCTCCGAATCTATTGCATCCTATTGCAGTTACCTTTGTATAGCTCATGCAGAATAGTATCCTTGGACCGTGTTCTTTGGGAAATGATGGAATGGATGGCAATCATCTCAATAATGAATGTTCATCTCTCTCTTGGCATGTTCATCTTCCTACACCTGTATCCTTTACATCTCAAATTATCTTTATAAAACCACCATATGTTAGCATAATTTAAGATGTAAATCCCTGATTACAACAATCCTAAGCATTAATAAAATAAGACAATGATTAACCATACCTATATGAAGTGAGGGACTGAGTGAAGTGTTATACCTAAATCCTATCACCATCATGTGATAAGACCCTTAACTTCCATGTTTTCCCTTAATCCCAACACTTAGAGTGGAAAGTTGCTTTGTTTGTCAATTCTACTTGAAAAAAATCTAGCACCGTGCTTTCCCTATGGCTGATGAGCGGTACCTTGCTCAGCACTTCCTATATCATGTTTTAGAGAAGTGGTGCCACCACCTATGGTATTTGGTCTTAAATCAGTTCTCATCTAAACCGCTCTATCATAAGGGAACAAAAGAGGTACCTTGGGTAAAATGGGAAAAATAGAAGTTTCTCGAGGCTTCTAGAACTTGAGCCTCATGTCCTCCCTTATACCTATAATTATGGGTTAGTTTGAGCTTGAGATCCCCCTTGATAGGATATTGGATCCACCTCACACACCATTCTCTCAACTATCCCTATCCATTGAGCCCTATAAATACAAGCTCTTATCCATAGTTGAGGGGCAGAACTATAGAGGCATTGTTATGCTATTGGATTGACTACCTAGTCCAAATCATTAGAGAGCATAGAGAGAAAAGTTGGAGCTTATGGGGATGAAGTGTTTGTCTCATGGAGGGGCTTTTCGACACTAAGGAAATGGTTGTAAGGTTCTCCATACATTGTTAATGCAAAAATGATTTTCGTCCCACATTACTGTTTTTTTTATTTCACATGTACATGTTGTTAGATTCCTTAGTCACTAGCATGGATAAGTAAATGATTTTTTGGTAGATTTGATGTGCTTGTATGTTTGATGTGTTTTCAGGTACACAGGTTCACAATCGAAGCAGTATTCCAGGTGTCTACAGCATTCAGGGAAGGTCTTCATCCTTTTTCATTCACTCATTTGTTCTGGATCTGAACCATTCAGACCAGAGGAACAACTTCTGTCTGCAGAAGGTGCAATATTCCTGATAACAAATCTGACAACTCTACTATGGAACAGTGCAAATCTTAGTTGATATGATCTTCCTTAGTTCTTGAACTCTTGTTCGAATCCAAGCTCCATCTCCAACTCTTTTCAGTCAGATCTTCCATCTGACTTAGTGAATTTTGGTTTGAAACTTTCAGATATGTTCAGATCTGAACTATTTCAACTTTATATGTTTTTTTTACTGTCAATCCATCAATTTTTTCCTTAATTTGATCAATTTCTGACTTGATTTTTGTTCTCCTTGTGTTTTGAATCTATTCAGGAAACCACACATGTGCTGTTGGCAACAAGCAGTGCCACCACTTGAACTCTGTTAGCCATAATAAGTTCCACCGCTTGATTCCCGTTATCCAAAAGCCATGCTCATCCAGAACCACTCTGTCAATACCCCTCCAGCGCGGTGGCAGGTAGGCCTTGTTCTAGAACTAGTTTTTCATCATTTTTTGCAAAAATTTGAGTTTGTTTTATTTCATCCCTGCATTGTCAGGCTTGTGTGTTAGAATTTGAATGCTCATGGTTGTAAATTCTATGGTAAAAGATTGGTTTGATTGAAGAATTCAAAAGCTAGACTAGGCTTCTTGATTATTCATTTCCTTCCATGCTTCTTGGTTGTGATTGTGAAAGGAATTTTTTGAAAGCTTAGGTTTTAATGAGGTCTCTTTTCATTTCTCTTATAAAGACTGAAATAAAAACCATTTGATTAGCATATTAATTTCATTTTTTGTTTCCATAGAGGACTTCTTTTTGCTTGTAAAAAATAATTTTTTTGACCAAGAGTAGGTCATTATCATTATTGAGCATAAGGCATTGGATCTCTAATTAGCCTCAGAAGCTTTCAGGTTCTCTGTGTTCTTTTGTCTCTCTTGCATTAGTACTATCTCACCAAAAGAAAAAAATAGTGTAGTTTTAAGTTAGATCTATCTATGTTTTAAGAAAAATTGAAAAATAGAGTGCATATGCATGTAGACTGCTTGTTGTTTTTCTTTTAGGAAATGAGACTCTTCCCCTTTTTTGCTTTCAAAAAAGATAAATGAGTTTGGAATGTGTTGCTTGTCTTTAATTTTGATTTGTTCAAAATAGTTGTTTGGGAATTTTTGTTTTTCAAACAAAAAGAAAATACTCTCTTTCCCTCCCTTAGGTAGGCATACCACGAACGGTAAAGTGAAATATTTGCATCTACATTCTGCATGGTTTTACTTTTTCTGTCAAAATTCCATGCATTCACCTAACCGTCCACTTTAAAATTAATGGTAGTTATATGTTAAAATTTACATAGCAATTTGGATGATAGGCTAGAGACGTGTTCAAGCTTCGTTAAGCGTAGGAAATGTCGTTACTCGTCCGCATTACATCCCAGGAATCGCGTGGTTCTTCCATGTACCGTCGGTATATCAAAAGGCCTTTCACGTACCCTTGAGTTGTATAGAAAGGTACTTCATGTACTCGATTGTATATAGGAAGGCCCCTTGTGAACGATTATGCATTAGACATCACTACTACCAATTTGAGCTCCCACGTACCTTGCATATATCGGGAGACCTGTTGGCAGGCAACAACTCTTCTCAATTTTATTGCTATATTGCATAATAAATTGATCAGATCTTTTCTTTAACTTATTTTTAAATTTTTTTTATTAAAGAGTACCTTCAGAATCTTTGATTCTGAAGGTACTCTCAATGAAGGAAGAGTTAGTAGTCAAGATGGTAGTTTAGGAAACACTTTGAATTAAGATAGTTCTTTCATTTTTGCAACTGTTAAATTCATTCTCATTATTTCATGATCATATATTATCAATACAAATCGATTGCTGATTTACATTATTTGGTTAGAGTGAATTGGCTTAAATGATTCATAACCCTAGTATTTCATAAAATTTCTTTTGACTTTGCATTTAAATATTTGGTTCAAGTATTTGACATAGTTTTATTATCCAAAATAAATGTTCAAACATATATGTTAAGGTTGAATATTTTTTCTATATCATATGATAACCTTTATATGTTGGTTGAACATTTGTATCATTACAAACTTCTACAACTTATGTCTTATATGATTTGTAAATAAATAATATTTGCATTGTATATACTTATAGTAAGTAAACCTTGTCTTTATTTCTATTTCAAACTTTGATCAAAATATTTTATATTATGCTTTCAATAATAAATCGAAACTGATTTTGATCTAGGGATTAGATCTAAATATCATCTTTTGATTGATTGATCTTCACTAAACTTGGCATGATGTTTTATAATTAACGTTTGGCTTATATACTTGTTGTGTCAGTTTTAATAATTATCAAATCAATTTTCAAAGTGAACATTATTGATGAACCTAGAGTGGAAAAATACGGTTGATATTATTGTTGATACCATACACAGTCGATTTACAATGCTTTCTTTTATAGGGGAAATACAATGGGAAAATTCTAGGGTTAACCCAATACCATGGGTCCACAATACTGTTGGAAACACACATTCCAAAAAAAAATTCTCGGGGGCTCCACCCCTGAACCCCCTTTTTTGGGGTGCTGCCCCAAACCCCAAGGCAGGGGGAACGAGTGTACAGTACTCCTGGGTTACAGTCCCAACTAAATAATATCTCTAGATCTGGAAGATTAGGCTCCACAACCAACAAGCCCTTCATCCAAAGAAGAACCTGTAGTTGAGCTAATGGCACCTCTGAGTCGTTTCGAAGTTTTAAGACCGAAAATGTTGGAAATGGATCCTGTAGCTATGGCCTTATTTGAAAAGATCAGTCAGAAACCATTCTTTTGGAGTTTCAATGGCCATAATGAAGAAGTCACTCAACAATTCATGCTATCCTTTGATGGGAATACTGCTCAAATTGGTGACTTACAGTTAGTTGTGGATGAAGAGTTTATTTCCAAGGCCACTAAGCTTTCTCGATGTGGAGAACACTGGTTTAAAGGGGTGAAAATAGACAAGAAGAAGTTTAAACAATTTCTTCTTCCATTATATAAAGATGATTCATATCTTAAACTCTATTTTCCAGTCAAATATTTGAAGACATAATGGTGTCTCCCTTTTCAGGTTATTTCTAGGTATATTTCTTGCAATGGCCATTACTCAAATGTTCATTTATACCATCTTAGGATTTTAATGGCTTTAATTAGTTCGAAATTGAACTTACCCTATTTTTTTCTTCATAGTCTACATAGTATGGCTATCACAGTCCAACGAAATACCGTGAATCAAAGTCATAGTTTATTTCATTATGGCCTAATTAAAATTTTGGTTTAGTATCAATTAGCTACGGTGAGAAAAACATGGGATGCGTTTTTAAGTGATAATGGTTTTGGGTTAACTTGCTTCTGGACTACTTGCTTACCCAAGACTTGCATTAAATGAAGGAGGCCTTTGGAAAAAGAAGTAAATGAAGAGTCCAATCCTGTAGCTAATCATGAAGGGCTTGATAAACTCTGTATGATAGCTAAAATTGAAGAGTTCAATACTTCCAAGCCTCCCGAGCAACCCAAGGAAAAAAATGAAGTGAAAGAAAAAAGTAAAAGCTTGTTGAAATCTCACTCTGTTAACTTATCCTTTGATTCACATCCTAATAAAATTTCAGGGGAGGGTAAGAATGACTTAAGGGGAGTAAAACTCAAAGATGACAATAAAATTCTTGAACCAGTTATGGGAAAAATCTGAAACAAGAAGTCGAAGATTTACTAGAAGTATGGTAAGTCTTTCAATTCCAAAGACTATGGAACATAATAGTGAACCTATCTTTGTTAAGGATGATAGTGAACAAGAGAATGAATCTCCTCCTCATGGAATTTCATTCAAAGAGTTTGAACATGAACATAGTAGTAATCATGGTAATTCTATGGATAATTCACCCTTATCGGCGCAACCAAAACATGAAGTTCAGTTTAATCCCACATTGAATGATGAGTGTTCTTTATAAGAGACTTTAAAGGCGACACAATAGTCAATCAAACTTTCCCAGCAACATAAGGATAAACGGTTAAAAGAAGAAGAAGAAGCTCGTGGGATTTTGAAAATAGAGTTACAGCAAAAGAAGAACGAGTTACTTATGTGGGTGGATAGCTAAAACATATGAAGGAAAATAAGGAAATATATAAATCAGAGAAGAATTTGTTAGCCAATTCTAATGAAAAATTGTTGAAGAATGAAAAACGCTATGAAGAAAAAATCCTAAAACTCAGAACTAAGCTATCAGAGGCAAGGAAATCCATCAAGCTACAAATCGCAACCTAACAATTTATTCTAGTTGTTTTTTTATGATTTTGGTTGTGATAGGTAAATGAGAAATTTAATGAACATCCTACAGAATCGAAGATTCTGTAGGATTGTTTTATATTTTTATTCTTTTGTTATAATCATAATCATAATTTAATGAGAAACTTATAATTTAACTGTTTGCTACAAGTGTACCTATGACATAAATACATCGAATCTAATGGAGATGGTTTTGTTAACTAGTATGTGTCTTTGAACTTGCTTTTGCGTTGATAGCTGGCATATATTCCGGATGGTTACGCTCCATTTGGTTCATTGGAAGATCATTTTTCCAAGTGCCTCTTTTGGTGTAAATTGAGTCTTGTCGACAGTTGAAAGAATCTAGGGATGTTTATGAATTATCTTAACAGCTGGTAAGAGACTATTTTTTATTATTATTTTTGTAAATATATCCTAGAATAACTCAAAGACAGTTAATCTTTTGAGATATATAAGTCCCAAACAATTTCTGAGTAAGGGTCGATGGAGTACTGGAGAAAAGACTTATTGAAAGTATAATACAATTTCTAGTTTTGATTACTTTGCTGGAGTTTTACCTTCATGGATGATTATTACTAGATTTCTCAAATTGGTATCATTGCTTGTTACTATTTCTGAAACTTAATATATATTTCAATATACTATTTTCTCATCTTACACTTTATGCAATTGTAGTGTGATATAATTGTGTTTATTATCTGAAAATATACTCTATTTGCACAATATTAATGTTTGATTGAAAGTATTAATGAGTCTAGTTAGTTAATATTTTTATTGATAATTTTGATTTAGTAATAATACATTTCATATTTATTTATGATGTCATTTTTTATTTTACAATGTTTTCATGAATGAATATAATCTTGTTATTCAAATTTTTAGTATTGAACATTAGTTATTGATTAATAGGACATCACAGAATAAATAAAAATAGTTTCTATTTTTATTTTCTGTTGTTGTGCATATTCAACTAAGTGATTTTTGTTAATAATTGAAGTATTTTCATTCGAATTATTATCATTTACTTCTTTGTTAACTTAAGTTATTAATTGATAATTAATATAGTTTTCAAAGTTGCTCTCAACTGAGATAGGGTAGTTAGTTAAGTTTTAATTCATAGTTTTAATTTAGTTTAAATTTAATAACTTTTTTAAATAGGATTTAAAAATAGATTATTTTGTTTATTTTATAATAGTTCCTTAACCAGAAAACTAAAAACAAAAACCAAATAAATCAAGATACTTTCATTAGGAAAGCAATTTTAGGATGATTTAAACTTAAGAACTAACAAATAAACTTTAGATTAACATAAGATACATTTTGCTGAGTTTTTATATTCTCCTTAAGAGGATAAATTCAGCTGGTAGCAGGAGACCATAACCAGCGAGATTGAGTCATTCCAAACACACCAAGGGCTGCTTTAAGCGCTTTGTGTGGACTATTTCTCCTTAGTTGGCCTAGGTTAGAAAATCAGGCCAACAAATGGTGCTAGAAGGAGTGCATGTTAATGATTAATGGCTGATAGAACTAATGATAAATCTTCAATGAGCAAACAACCTCCATTACAACCTAAAATTAGCATATCACCATTCATAGAAACTGTTAGGAGCATTCTTGAGCGTGACCATAATACATCTCCATTCACTCCTTAACACAGTACTCAGATGTTAGAATAATCATGTCATATTCTTACAAGAGCTTATGCTCTTCAACTTGGTTTAACACCAATATACTATGGTTTACCCAGACAACAAAGACGTAATCCTCAATTGAATATAATTACTCAAGATTTACCAGAAGCTGATAGAACTCCAATTTATCAAGTTAGAAGTCTTCATAGAGAAACTGCTAGAAAAAATATTGTTAGAAGTTTGACTTCTATAGGCGGTTTTGATCAACCACCTTCTCCTCCAAAATCACCACCGGATAGTCCAAGGTCATCTAATCAAGGGAGTTCTTCAGATTCTGAAGAAAATCCTATGGCTGGAAACATACTTGCAAGAGGAGGAGGAGGAGGTAACCCTCCTAATCCACCTAACCCACAACTTCCTTGGTTAATAATAGCTACTGTAGCTGTGGTTGGTGTACAACATGATTTTCCAAAACATTCGGACAAACTACTTCCAAAGTTTAATCCAGATAATAAAGAACCTGCAGAGGTGCATGTAAATAAATTCATTTTAGCTGTTCAAACCATGAACGTTCAGCATGAAGACATAGTCTATCGTTTGTTCCCTTTAACTTTTGAAGGAAAAGCATCTACTTGGTACTTTTCATTAGTCCAAGGGTCAATCACAAACTGGACAGAATTCAACAAGGTTTTCCTAGATAAATTAGGGGAGGATAAAACACCTTCTCTTTCAACTCTTGAATTGTCTTGAATTAAAATGGAACCTAAAGAAAGAATTAAATATTTTAATCAGAGATTTATTACCTTATAAAACAAAATTCTTGTTTCTTCTTAACCACTCGAGGATATAATCATAGAAAATTATAATCCAGCTTTACCAAAATATCCTGGGATGTTTGTTAAAAGAGCTGGTAAAACAACACTTGTTGAAACTTTTGAGGAAGCTATTAAAGTTGAGAAGGATTCCATGTCTTATGAACCTGATAGAAGTGGAAAAGTTGATACTTTTCCTCGCAAGAAAATTGAAATACCTAATTCAGATAAGGATAAGGCATTTGATGTAGAACAATTGCAGAATGCTATTCGGGAATTAGCTAATGAAGTCATAGGATTAAAGAAAACTAATTCTGAAACTTCCTCTTCTAGAGGGTATTTCAGAAATCAGTTTAGACATAATCCTAATACTAATAATAAGACAAGTTCACCTCCTGATATAGTAGTAAATGAAGAAATTTTTAATACTATTCGAGCAGTCTTATATTTATCCGAAATTTTTTCAAATCAAGAAACAGTAGATAATGAAGAGGAAGAAGAGTCTGAAAATGAAGAAGAATTGGAAGAACCTCAACAATTAAATGATCATTTTTGGGACAATCTAGTGAAATATTGTGAAAGTAGAAGTCTTTCTTCAAGACAACATGCCTATAATACTCAGAGTAGAACATTCGCAAATACTCCTAGAGCATCATCAAGTTCTACTCCAGGTAAGGATAACAATAATTCTCAACCTATCAAACAAACTCAATCTGTCAAACAAACTCAACCTGTGTGGACTTTTTAGCCTATCCAAAGTGCTCCGAAGTTAGATCTGCAATATGACATAATTGAAGATCTAAAAAAGACACGTGCAAATATTACTATGTATGATCTTTTTCAAATTTATCCAATGCCCAATAGTCTCATTATAAATCCTGCCATGAGTTCAATTATTCCTAATGATAAGCAAAATATAGCTTCTAATAATTATAACAGTGATTTAAAACTTACTGATAAAGGAAAATCAACAGCTGATAAAGCTTCAATAATAGGAAAAAAATTCAAAATCAACAACCCCTCTGTTCCTTCTTACTTTCGATATTTTTAATAGGAACATTCATAATTGCATGGTTGATTCTAGAGCATCTTCCAATGTAATGCCTTTGTATGTGTGCAAAAGGTTAAATGGAAAGTATGTTCCATCAAACTCACATATTATTCAACTAGATAAAATGAATGTGAGGGTTGTGGGAGAGATGAAATATGTTCTAGTTAGGATTGCTTGTAACCCTTCAGTTTTTCAAATTATAGATATAGTGGTTGCAGACATTCTTGATGCATATGGGTTGTTTTTGAGTAGGGATTGGTCTCAACGGTTGAATGGATTTTTTGCTACAGATTGATCAACCTTAGGGTTACCTAAAAATGGAAAATCAAATCAAATTAAGATAAACAAAGAAAGATATTTGAAACACACACTGATAGAATTACATGATCCTAGTGAACTGGTTTTATTTTAAGATTCTATAATGGAGAATTATATGTTTGAACTTGGGTTCAAAAATTTAAATTCTGAGAATTTTGCTTTCTCTAATAATAAAAAGCAATCTGAAATTCTAAATGTTACAACTATTCTTCATGATTCTTCATTTAAAGAAATTGTAAATAATGTAGATAGTCATAATTATGTAAATATTGTTGAAATTAAAGTAGTTGCAAATAGTTCTACTTGGACTTTATATTTTGATAGCTCAAAATCTAAAGAAGGAGCAAGAGCTGGTTGCCTGTTAATTGACCCCTAATAGAAACAAAACATGTATAGCATGTAGGATTGAATTTAATTGTACAAATAATACTGTAGAATACGAAGCACTAATTCAGGGTTTGAAAAAAGTAATTGATTTGGACATTAAAGTGCTAGTTGCATATGGTGATTCTGAAATCATCGTCAGGCAAGTCCGTAATTCTATCCACTGCATTTTTGAACATTTGTAGAATTATCAATGAGAGGTATGTAATCTCATTTCACATTTTGATGCATTCAATATAATGTCAGTTCCTAGATTCTAGAATCAAGAGGCAGATTTATTAGCAAATGTAGCATCAAAATTGATTCCATCTGAGAATTTTACACCTGATTTCTTTTCAATTGAATTAATTTTTAGGCCTTCCATACCAGATAATATCTTTAACTAGCCTGTTTTTTATAATAATTTGCAGGTTCTGAATTTCTTAACGAATGACAGTTCTTTTAAAGATTCAGCCATTGATGAAGTTACACATGATGAAAATTTGTGGGACTTTATGGTAATAAATGGATTTTGTTCAATTGAAAAATCTTTTGAGAAGGTAAACCCGATTCCTAACTCAGTTTTAAGATTGGAAAATTTTTTCAATCTTCGGGATAAATTTAAATCTATTCCTAATGGTAAAACCAATAGTTCACAATTGAAATATGAAACTATAAATCTAGGAACAGAACTTAATCCTCAAACTGTGAATTTAGGAATATATTACACTCCTACAGAAAAATCAGCATTCATAAAATTATTTAAAGAATTCAAGGATGTTTTTGCACGAACGTACGATGATTTAATGACTTTCAATCCACAAGTTATGCAACACATTATTCCAATAAAACAAGGATCAAAAGATTTCCAACAGAAACTTAGAAAGTATCACCCGTCAATAGAACCAACCATTAATAAGGAATTAAACAAAATTTTAGCTACTAGGATTATTTTTCCTATTCGACATACTCAATGGGTAGCTAATTTGGTTCAAGTTAGAAAGAAAAATGGTGATATTCGACTATGTGTTGATTTTCGAAATCTTAATAAATCCTCTGAAAAATATAATTACCCAGTTCCTCCCATGGAACAAATCCTTCAAAAAGTCTCTGGGTTTGAAATACTATGACTTCTTGATGGTTTCTCAAGATATAACCAAATATTGGTTTCCCCAGATGATCAACTTAAAAGAGCTTGTAGAACCCCATGGGGAACATATGCTTACAGAAAGATGCCATTTGGGTTAATAAATGCTGGGGAAACTTTTCGAAGAGCAATGGATATTGCTTTTAAAGGATTAATTAATCATTTAGTAGTTGTCTATCTAGATGATGTCTCTCTATTTTCTAAATGTCGACATGATCACATTAATCATCTTGCAAAATTATTTGAACGTTGTAGTAAATTTAGATTTTCTTTAAATCTAAAGAAAACAATATTTATTGTTACACAAGGTATTTTATTAGGCCGTGTGGTTTAAAAACATGGGATCATGATTGATCCTGAACTAACCCAAGCCATATCAAAAATAACTTACCCTTCTAGCAAAAAGGCAATGCAATCATTTCTCGATAAAATAAACTTTGTTAGGAGATTGATCCCCAGTTTTTAAGAAATCATCCGTCCTTTACAAAAAATGAAAACGAAGGATGCAATTTTCAACTGGGGACAAACTAAAAAGGAATCTTTCCACAGAATTTTAGAAGCCATTTCAAAAGCACCCAGTCTTTTGAGCCCAGATTTTAACAAAGACTTCATATTGTACACTTTTGCTTCTGACATATCATATGCAAAAGTCTTAACTTAGCGAAACCAGCAAAATAGTGAAGTGCCAATTTATTTTATGATCTCAAATTTCAAAGGTGCTGAACTTAATTACCATGAGGTTGATAAACAAGATTTTGGTGTTTTCAAAGCTGCCAAACATTTTCATCCATATCTATTGAAATCAAGAACTAAAGTGATAGTTCCTTTCCTTTCAGTCAGAAATTTGTTAGTATAGAAAGATTTAGGTGAAAAAAGAGCACCATGGATGACAACTCTTCAAGGGCATGACTTGGAGATTAAACCTTCAATGGTAGTCAAGGTTCAGGGATTGTGCAAACTTGCTGCTGAAGCAGCTCATTTTCCTAATAACAATTCTGAAACTGTCATTGATGAAGTCTTACTAAACAGAGAAATCTACCTTTATCCTCCACCACAAGATTCTTGGTATACAGATTTAAGGACACTTGTGGAAACAGGAACTGCTCTTGACTACCTTGAACCAAGAAAAAGGAGAGCACTTAGATTGAAATCTGCTCCTTATTTTCTAATTGATAATACTCTTTTTAGGAGAAATTCAGATGGTGTTTTACTTCGTTGCTTAGACAAGGATGAAACAGAAGTGATTTTGAAAGAACTACATTTTGGCCCAGCAGGTGGTCATTTTGGTGGAGAGACTACGACACATAAGATTCTTAGGGCTGGCTATTATTGGCCTACTTTATTCCGAGATTCTTATTCTTTTGTCAGAAAATGTTAAGAATGCCAACTTGCTGCAGGTAGGGTTAAAATGTCTGATTTTCCTTTACAACATGTTTCAGTAGAGAGGCATTTTCAGCAATGGGGTATTGATATAGTTGGACTAATAAACCCTCCCTCCTCTATGCAACACAAATACATTATAACTGCAACTGATTATTTTACCCGTTGGGCAGAGGCTACACCTTTAAGGGTTGTGAACACCAATCAGGTTATCTTATTTCTAGAATCTTTTATCATAACGCAATTTTGTGTTTCGGATTCCCTTGTTTTCTATAATGCCTCATATTTTTCATTAGTTTATTTAACTCAATTTGCCTTAGAGAAAGGTATAAGGGTTAGATATTCAGCCAATTATCATCCTCATGGAAATGGTTTAGTTGAATCAATGATTAAAAACTTGTTGAAAAATATTAAAAGAAATATTTCAATTCACCATCGTGACCAACACACAGCTTTGTTTAATGCTATTTGGGTGGATAGAGTAACTCCTAAATCTTCAATAGGTAACTCACCTTTCTTCTTGGTCTATGGAACCGAGGCCATTTTACTACCAAATTTATTTTTACCTTCTTTACAACTATCCCAATCTTTTCAGGATGAGGATTGTCCAGCTATGGAGAAGATGATTAACAATTTACTAAAACTAGAGGAGGAAAGAGACAGGTCAAAACAACATTTTATAAAACATCAACAAATTGTTAAGTCCTGGTTTGATCAATCCTCAAGTTCTAACAGAGAGTTCCAGGTGGGGGACTTGGTGTTAAAATGGGACAAAGCCCATGAGGAGAAAGGAGATCATACCAAGTTCCAAAAAATTTGGTTAGGCCCATTTGTCATTGCGGAGAAGATAGGTCCAAGCACTTTCCATTTGCAAACCTTAGAAGGTCAGTTCGACACATTTCCAGTTAATGGACTGATCTTAAAAAAATATTTCTGCTAATTTCTTAAGCCTCTGAATCTGTATATAATTTTGTATATAAGCTTGTTTATTTTGTTGATTATTGTGCAGATTTTATTCCCTTATTTTCAACGAACTTTTGTTTATAAATAATTTCTAAAAATTCAGAATTTTTTGTATATATTATCATTTCAAAAATTTATAAGATTGTTGATATTTCTGTACAATCTTTTATCAAACAGAATTATGATAAATTCATAATTCTTATGTACATTCAAATTTCATTTGATCCTTCTGTAAATATTCTTGAAATCCATTTTTGGTTTTCTTAAATTTAGAATTGATAGATCCTCTAGCTTCTAGTTAAATATCAAGATTTGTCAATCATTTGTACATAAGATTGTCAAATCTCTGTATATATTTTTTCAGATAATCAATAGCTAATGTACATATGTTTTTGAGAGGAAATTTGTAAATAAATAAGTCCTATGGCTTAGACCCGGTTTTTTTATGTTGCCGCCTTTCACACACCTGGGTCACGTGGCAGAAATCTTCAAGCCACTCGGTGTGTCCTTGGGGGCAAGTCTCAAGTCAAGGATGTCACCTTGTTCTTGACTCCTCTATTTAGGCTCAACTCTTAATGAAGCCAAGGGTGGTAGACCCTATTAAGTTACTAAGGAAAAATGATTTAGTATGGTGATGTTAAAATTAATGAGTTACTTAGGATTTTGAAATTTAACCATAAACAACCATAGATGACAAGATACAAAATGAGCGCACAAAAGCACAATGCTGAGACACAATATATATATATATATATATATATATATATATATATATATAGAAAGAAAATAGCCAATGCCTTAAAAGGAGTCAAAATATAATCAATGTACTTGCATGTTCTTGGAGTGAATGTTTTGTGATTGCCTCTTGGTACGTTTTAAGTTAATGTGAAATATGATTTGATTAAAATTAGGTGAAGGGGTGGACTCCAGATATACCTGAGAGTACTTGGAGTATGTCCAAAACTAAACATTCACAGCTACCCGCAAGGAATATGTGGGTTGAATGGAGTCTTTGAGGCTATTGTTCATAATGCACCTGCAGGTGTGATAGAGATCAGCGCACTGAGGTCACTTTTCAAGAGTTCCCACTTCCTTTGGGTATTTTTCCACCATAATGGTTTGGTCGAGGTGTTGGATTTTCACCTGATGGTTTGTCAATTTGGGAGAGTGAATCCTAATTATTCTAGTCACTCAAGTGCTTTTGATTCAGCTTGACTGATTGGACGAACCGCAACCAAGTGCAGAGCATACAAACCGAAGTCTTGTCAATTTTAGTAAATTTTAGACAAGGTGTTCTTATTAAAAAGAAAACCCCCTAGGAACCTCTTTCGGTCCAAGTGGACCTCAATCGGGGAATCAAGGAGGGGTTGATTTTATTATGGTTATTGAAACAAATGATGATAGCAAATGAAACATAAAAAGATAATCAAACCACCATTTTTGAATTAGACTACCACGAACCTTTCTTCACCTTTCGGCTCAAAAGGAGGCTCGTGGGGTAAGTATTAAAGTTACTTTGAAACTAATAGAAATGGAATATGGAAATGATTTTAAATCAATTTATACTACCCTACAAATTAGTACTACGCTAGATTTAAAAAACATGAACGAAAAGCAAAAAATGGCACGGACGCAAATCCCCTCAGGGGGGATGGTGAATAGGCTCAAAAGATCCTATTTGAAAAGATATTTTGTTTTTATTTGTAGCGATTTACAATATCAGAAAATATAAATTGATGCACTTTGTTCCTTGTTATCTAGGATCCAAAGGCTTACAACAAGCTTGTAACAAGCTACAATCAAAACACAGTGGTGGGGGAGGCTTCTGGGAAGCTCTGGTTTGTCCAAGAGTTGGAAAATGGGTAGAGTCTCCTCTTTTTTGTTAGACCTACTAAAAAATAGTGATCAATTAAAATGAAATGTGCCCAAACACACTTTAAAAGTGTTTTGGGTCACCACGCTAGTTACCGAAAAAAAACTAAGTAAAAAATTGTTAAAAGGGGCTAATCTAGTTTCGCAAAAAGGAACCAAGGAAAGCGAGATTTCCTTGAGATATTGGCTTTCTGTTTGGATAGCCAATGAGATATGAAATTTTCTTGTAGAATTTAAATCTTTGAAGAATGAAAAAAGAAACTACCTTATGAGCAATCTTTAGATCTATGCTTTAGCTACTTGCAAAAAAGGAAATTCCTACACCTAGATCTATCTTTATGAAATGATATTCTTTATGAAATTATAGATATAAATAGAAAGAATCTTATAAACTAGATATAAAAATATATATTCAATTCTTAGAACTAGATCTGATCATAAGAGGAAGAGACAAGTAACTGGAAGATTGATTTTAATAGAAAGGAGGAAGAGAAGGGGAAAGGCCCGTTGTTGGATGGATCTGCAATGGAAACTTGTTAGTGGAATACATAGGGTCAATGCCTTCACAAAGTTTTTGGATGTACAGTGGAGTCAAACTAGATCCACGGCTTATCCAATCCTTGCTACCTGAAAGCGAAACACACAATCCTACATGAAACCTCATGAGATCTGGATATATATATATGAAAAAGAGACAGGAATTACATGCAAATAAACTTATTAAACATGTATAATCTAGATATTCAAACATATATGCTATGAGATATAGAAAAAACAAGTAACCTTACTTTCCCAACTATACTCCTATTGATTCGGCTAAATCATTCAAACCAGACAGGGTTCAGATGCAGAAATTGAGAGAAAAGCCGACAACATCAATAGCTGTAAGACAATGCTTAATCCACACACGTGAGAGCATTACACCATTTGGCCTCCAACTCTTCTTTATTCCAACAATCAAAATATTACAATAGTATTACAATAGCAATCCCTTCAATATAGCTCTAACTAGCTTGGAAGAGGCAGCTTGTGCTTCATTTATACAAAAATGAGGAGATCCAGCCCAGGGGGGGCGCAAATCCCAAGGAGACAAACCAATGTAGCTGAAGGAGAGTCCATCAATGCCCGATTTTTGTCTAACTGAGCCTAATCTGAGTCTCACTAAGTGCAATTGTCAATTGGAGAGCTGATCTAATTGATAGCTCAACCTGTTGAATGAAGCATCCACCAAAACTCATCCATATGAGCCCACATGTGTGGAGGAGAGAGAGAGGGTGCAATTCCCCATAAAGGATGTTGAAGATCAACTCTGGATCTATCTAGATCACCTCCTTCAGTCAAGGATTTGCTAGATCCAGTCAATCTGGTTCAGATCTGACTGATTTCAATCAAATCGGTTGAGAATCCACTCATATAGGATTTTTTATTTACTCCATTATTCATCAATTTATTAATTAAAAGAATCAATAATTGATTTTTTGGGGCTTTCTGACCCGAGTGATGGAAAATCACTCAAAACTAAAAAATAGTGGGTCTATAGGTTCACTTGGTGCTCTTAGCTTGAAAATGAGCACCTACATGACTGAATTTGACTTTCGAGCCCACTTTTATTACAAAAGCAATTTTTTCAATTAAACTATTAAAAAATAGCCTAAGTTTTGAAAAATTAAATTTTAATAAAAAACACTGAAAAAATTTAAATTTTAAAAATGTTGAAAAAACCTAGGGGGATGTAGACATGTTCATATGACTCAACCATGATGCTTAGCATGCTTATACATTGACACATAGACTCTAATAACCTCAATATTCCTAAATTCCAAGCTGACCACCCAAACTTTGGAGGTATGGAGTGAAAAACTCAGAAATTATTAGTCGTTTATTCAACAACCAATAATAACCAAG
>LPNX011070047.1:564687-577528 GCA_001517045.1 Pseudotsuga menziesii | reverse complement strand
TCAAGGAGGCTAACTGGAGCACTCCGGGGGTGATCTGAGTGATATTAATGCACCTAATTGCTAACTGGTGGTTACAATCAGTTCAACCAGTCAGTTACAGTCAATTAAAGTGTCTCCATTCATTAAATATATTATTTTATGATTATTTATCATTATTTAATGATATGGAGTCAACAAGGCACCTCCACCAACTTCTGATGGTCAGTTCAGCTTCAGTTAACTTCATCGAGGTTCATTGAAGTCATGGAACACTAGGACTTGATGATTGGATTGCTGTGACATGTGTTTGATCTCCTCCAATTGAGATTCAATCATTTATTGCACTCCAACTTCAATTAGGATTTGGTGAGTCAATTAGGGTTTTGGTCAAGTGGTTAACTGAGTGAGATTGAATGGTTGAGAGTCAGTTAAGCTAGACTCACTCACTAAATTTGAATTGTCTCCTTAGGTATTCGAATTCTTCATGGAGTTAAGCCATTGCTCAGCATTGGAATTGTAACCCTTTATTGTTTATTAAATATACAGAGAGGAAACCAATTATGGACTCGATAATTTCCAATTCATGAGTATTTGTTAATTATTCTTTGATGATTTTGATTCCTAGTTCCTAGATCATGTGCAAGAATTAATATGGTTTCAGAGCATACGACGGGACGAAGAACAATCTCTCAAAAACAATATTTTTGACAGATTTCTCCATGAAATTTGAGCAATAGCTCAAAAATCCGGCACTGCACCAGAAGTCAAGGCTTACCACTCAATATCCCAAGTAAAGAACTTGTTGATCAAGCTTGCTTGATTGACTATGCTGGGTGTGATGAAAGCCTAGAATGTGCAGGCTGTCCGACCTTACAGTGCCCCTTTTGTTTTGATTTGTAGGTTTTATCAGGTACAACTTTGAATGGACTCATCAATCCCTCTTCTCACCCCATTCACAAGCTATTCGGAATGGAAGTGTCAAAACCCCAAAATTTCAAAAAAAAATTAAAATTTTTAAAATACATATAATTTCAATAAACGCAGTCACTAATTGTTTGATTAGTTATCTGTTATCGAAATTAATTATTTGTTGGTTGCGTTCTAGTAGTAGAACAGTACTTTTCAGTTTACTGAATTTGTTCTTTTTGTGACCATACAAAAGAGACTGTCATGTCAAAACTGGGCTTACTTAGCTTCCGAGCTAATGCAGAGAATTCTTCCTGTTTTTACAGACTACAGGTAAGAAGCTTTGGGCGCCGCTTAATGAATTTTTAAAGCATTTTATTATATGATTTGCGCAAACGGTGAACTCAGTAAAGAAATAGATACTTAAACAAAATTCCAGTATTCAAGGTATAATTATTTCACTATTTCTATTCTTTTACTTCTTGAGGGATAGAAAATAGTTCAACGGTAATGATTGCAACTATTTCCTTTCTAGTCACAATATACTGTAGTCCTCAAAATATTTAAGAAAAGTTTCACGTCTAACATGGTTGTCAAAAGTATGATGAAATACTTGAATTAGTTTTGTTACAGGTAGAAAAGTAAGTTCAAGATCTATGTTTAGTTATCCATCTCACTAAACTATGTCATGTCTGGAAAAAATACTATACAATGTTATAGAGTTTATGTATCTAATTCTTACTTTTATTCTCTCAAGTTTTCAGGTAATTATAATCTCAATGCATATTGCTGTTGGGAAATAGGGCAGACCATGGTTTAAACCTTTTGCTTCGCACCAACAAAATACCCACAGTGTTGGCCCTTTTGGAAACAACCTGCGCGCAGGTTGCAATCTCACCCGAAACAGCTATGGGATGCCGCAGAATCAGGTTTCTGCAAGCAGAAGAGGGATATTATTGTACCTTTAGTCTCTAACAGCCTATATCCAATCAACACAGAGCTTCTACTAGTATATATAGCTTGCATATAAATAAACACAAAGTGACTTGCTCAACCCTTTACTGGGAATTCGCAGCGAAGCTATTTATTAGCAGTGATCTTTTTTATCATATATATCTAGCTATTAATGCAAGAAAGATAAACAGACACAGAGACAATCACAAGAACCACAACACCAGATATAACGTGGTTCACCCCCAGTGTAGGGGTTACGTCCATAGAATTGTGTTTTATTCAACTTGCTACAAAATCATAGTTCTGATCTGCACACTCAGCTGCAGATCTCTTCTTGTCCTTAAAATCCATGCACATAGTAGTAGGCCTCTGCGCACACAACTGCAGATCTTCTTAACCTCTTACAAAATACCCTCTGTGCACACAGCTGCAGAGGTCGTCCACGCACACAGCTGGGACTTAACCTTTTCCTTACAAAATAGCCTTAGCTTCGCCTTGAATTTCTTACATTTGAAAACCTAACCTCAATTCTTTACACAAGCACATATTTATACCACGCACCAATACAAAACCATGGTCTTAAACCATGGGCACCCCGAACCTTAAACCCTGGACATAAACCATGGGTTTATTACAATAAGAAAGCTTTAACTTAACCCCGACACCCCTAAGATTATTTTGAACTGTGACTCCACTTAGAATCTTACAAAAACCCACGGGGTTACTCATCTCAAGAACCATTAGGGTGCACACCCCAACAGGCCCCTAAGACTCACCAGTGTCCCATCTCGGGATACTCAGCTACTGGGTTGGTGAGAGACGTTGTTGGCGAAGACATAGTGCTCTACTTGTTGATGACCCTTCTGCTGCTGTCGGCTGCTCACTTCCTTCTTTTGTGGTATTTTATGCTAAGGGCAGACTTTTGGATCCATCCACAACCCCACCCTTCATTCTGTCTACCGGGCACTTGACCATCCACAACTAGGGGTCCTTAGAATTGCGTGTCAAGCTGCATAAGGCAAACAGCTGCCTCGGTTCTGTCAAACCAAGAGGATACATGGTGGGATTTTCCAGAGTCTTGTTATGAGGCCTTGTGCCCTTCGTCACTCCACATTAGAGCGAACTTGTGCCTTTCCTCGCCCGGTTTAGAGCAAACTTCTGCCTACCTTTGTACCTGAGTCAAATAGGACTGTACTGGTGATTTGCTCAGAAGGTTCTGCAACCCTTTCTCCACGAACTCTCATACTAAATTTTGGACTTCATAATTGTTTGACATGGCTCCAACTGAACAACTCAAATAATTGCTTAATGCAGTATTCGCAGGCCGATGCAGTGTTTTATAGAATCCCGTAGCAGAGTTCGTCATCATGGTGCATTAATGATACCAAATCTTATGGAATGCCGAAAATCTTGCCCACATGGCGCCAGATTTTTGCCCAAAATCTCATTATTATAGGTATGGAGAGTAGTTGTCATGCCAGCGCTGCCAAACCATTTTGTCCCATCCGTCATATTTGAGGCTGCGACATACCTTGGTCCTTCGACATAAAAACTACCTGCAATTGCGACACAATATTAACCCTCGATACTTACGACTACATGCGAGACCCAAGGTTCAACTATTCTTAGGGATTAGACTGTCCTTCTAGGGGTTACTTCTGAACAGGGGGTCCCGGCCTGTCCCTATACCTTTTCAGACGACTGCCATTTACCATCGAAGGTAAAATTTCTCCATTCAACTTAGCTAGCTGAACTGCGCCCCCGTCAATAATTTTCTGTACGATGTACGGTCCTTTCCAATGTGTCTTGAACTTACTTGGAAATTTCATGAATTTGCTGTCGTATAAGAGCACAAAATCACCCTGCTGGAATTGTTTCTTCTTGATGTGTCTATCATGCCATGCTTTTTCTCGGGCCTTCTGCACTTGCTGTTGGAACCCTGCAACAAATCTGTCCTCTTCCAGCTCTAGTATCTTTGTCAGCCTTCCTGTGACTCTAGCCGGGTCATCCATCTCTGTAAAGGAGGATATTCTGAGGCTAAGAACAATGTACTCCATGGGCATGACTCCTTCTTTCCCATAAACCAACCTAAAAGGTGTATGTCTTGTCAATTTCTTGCAGGTAGTTCGATATTCCCAAAGAACTGCTAGAATTCTAAGATCCCAGTCATTTCTATTAACATTACTAACCTTCGTAAGAGCATGTTCAAGGATCTTGTTGAAAGCTTCGACAATTCCATTTGCTTGTGGATGATAGGAAGTACTCTTCTGATGATATACCTGGAATTCTTCAGTCAAGACTTCAATGGTCTTGTTTAGAAAATGTGATCCTTGATCACTCATAAGAATTCTAGGACACCCAAATCTGGACAAGATGTTGTCGAAGATGAACTTCGCAGCTACAGCAGTGCTACAAGTCTTGACTGGTTGAGCTTTGGCCCAATGGGTAAGGTAATCAGTCGCTGTAATAATGTATCATGCTCCTGACTTCTTTGCAGGGGGATTGATAGGGCCAACAAAATCAATTTCCCATTTGTCAAATGCTTGTAAAGTCACCTGTGGGACTAGAGGCATCTCATCCCTCCTGGATGGTTTGCCGATTCTTTGACAGATGTCGCAGCTGTGGCAATATTCTCTTGCATCCTTGTGAACCATAGGCCACCACAATTCGGCTGTCAAAATCTTCTGTGCCATGGCTTTACCTGCATAATGACCTCCTGCGGGGCCAGAGTGTGCCTCAGCCAAAATTAGTGGCTTCTCATGCTCCAAAATGCATCTGCACAGTATTTTGTCTGGCCCCATTTTATACAGCTGTCCTGCTATTAGAGTGAAGTCCGCTGCGCGAACAACCAACTGCTTCTTCTGCTGTGTGGTCATCTTAGCAGGGGGAAAACCTATAGACAAATACTGGACAATATCCTGAAAGTTTTCATCAACCATCTGGATAGCAAACAACTGGGCATCGGGAAGACTCTCATCCAAACTGGTAGGTTCTTCTCCTGACTCGAGCCTCGACAAATGGTCAGGTCCTAGGTTAAGTCTTCCAGGCTTAACTATGATCTCAAAATCATATTCCTGAAACAGAATTAGCCATCGACATATCCTTCCACCTAGGACAGGTATGTTAACCAAATACTTCAAAGCAGAGTGGTCAGTGAACATTTTAAAGTGGGATCCTAGCAGATAATGTCGAAACTTCTGTAGGGCATACACCATAGCAAGACCTTTGCGTTCTGTTGTAGTATAATTTTTCTCTGCTGTGGACAATTTTCTACTTGCAAAAGCGATAGGATGATCGATATTACCTTCACCCGATTGAGCCAAGACAGTACCCAAAGCAATGGAGGATGCATCAACATGTACATGGAGTTCCTTATTCCAGTCAAGGAATACTAAAATAGGGGCAGTGACCATTTTTTCTTTTAGCACATCCAAGCTCTCTTGGCACTCAGGTGTCCACGTGAACTTAATATCTTTCTTCAGCTGCTTTTCCATCGGCGCGGTGATCTAGGCATAGTTTCGGATGAATTTCCTATAATAGCCAGTGTGACCCAGTGTGGTGCGAAGTTGCTTAACAGACTTCAGAGGTGGCAGGTTCACAATAATAGCTATCTTCGTAGGATCCATCATTAATCCTTGCTTACATACAATGTGTCCAAGCAATATCCCAAATGGTGCACAAAAGATGCATTTTTTCAAGTTCAAGGAGATCTGGTGCTGCCTACACTTATCCAACATAAGTCTTAAACTAGTGATATGGTCTTTTACTAGCCCAAAGATAGTCCAGTCATCAAAATATACTTCGAGGAATTTATGGATGAATTCCTTAAATGCAGCGATGACTACTCTAGAAAACATCGCAGGAGCATTCTTCAACCCAAATGGCATAACTGTATACTGAAAGGATCCCATTTCTGTAGCAAAGGTGGTCTTATGTCAATCTTCTGGAGCAATTCTAATCTGATGCTAACCTAAAAATCCATCAGTGAAAGAATAGATCTCTTAACCCCCAACATTGTCGAGCACTTCATCCATAAAGGGGGTGGGGAAGGGATCATGTAAGCAAGAATCATTCAATTTCCTTAGATCAACACAGATTCAGATCTCGCCTTTAGTCTTCTTCTCTTGCACCACCATAGGAATTACCCACTCAGATTCTTCGACAGGTTTAATGATTCCTACAGTGAGTATTTTATCCAGCTCCAACCGAACTTTTTCCTTATACTTAGGGTTCAACCTATAAGGACGCTGTTTCACAGGCTTCGCATCCAGTTTCAATGGGATTTTTATCACAGCGATATCCCCCAGGATACCTTTCATCTCTGAGAACTTCGTTGGGAACAGGTCCTAGTATTCATGGAGAAGTTGGGTCACTTTGCTTACCATCTCATCATCCCAATAATCTCCAATGGTAGCATGCTTAGGCTGATCTTCTGATCCGATGTTGACGGTCCGCATCTTCAGGGGTTGAGTCACATCCGCTACTTCGACTACTGGTCCTTGTACTTTGCAGTGCCCTTCTGACTCGGGAATATCAATGTTACGCATATCCTCATCCTCGTCAATTGCGAGGTTATAGCATTCTATGGCATGAGCTTCCTATGTCTTCCAATCAAGTCGGTATTCTTCTACCTCTTGATCATCAAATACCTTAGTATGGATTAGCCTGATTGCTACATATAAAGCTGGACAAACTTCATTAGTGGAAAAGGTAAGTACAAAACTATCAACAAGACAATCCCAGCTTACAGTATCCCGGCGAAGCTTACCTCTGCGTACCAGTTCCTTGCGATTGGCTCCAGGGTATGCACAAATCTATGTACCCATTCTTCCTGAGGTACATATTTCCATGCCTCGTAGCATTTTGCCAGATGCTCCTGGGAGCTATAATTTCCATCAAACTTGCTTCGCAGCTCCTTGGGTGGGTCCCGGAATCTCAAGCGAAGGAGCCGTTGACAGGTTTCCCAATTAGTAATATTTTTCTTATGGTTGTTCCACCATCTGGCTGATGTGTCCCTGAATGCAGAATCCAAGGTTTCTAGTCTCTATGATGTAGGTACCTTTTCGAAAAATGTTCCAAGAAACTGTTCTAGATCGGACAACCCATCGAAAATAGGTAGGGTGCTGTCCTGAATACCAAGCCATCTAAGAGACTTGGTAATTCTAGTGCATCTATGTCCATGCAGCTCATGGAGTCTATTCTGCCAGTTCTCTAACCCATCATCGAAGTCTGTCATATAGGAGATGTCACACTGCCAATCTAGAATACCTTCAGTAGTAGGATCAACATAATCTTCTTCCTTAGCTGTAATGTTGTAGATGTGCTCCAAGTCATCATGATCTTCGTCTCTGAGTGGTTCGGTGTACTTTTCTCCTTGTGAGGGGTCCAGGGGTATGATGACTCTCAAATATTTCCCTTCAAAGGTCATTTGTCTCTTCTTAAGGTTAATGACTGCGGCATTGTCCATCGCCCAACCAATTCCTAACAGAGCTGGGTAGGGGTTATTGTCATCAATGATCTCAATAACTTCGAAATCTGCTAAAGTGCTGACCCCATCAATATCGATTGGAACACTAAGGAATCTCCCTAGGCGCACAATCCGTTGCTGATTGGCTAACTTCAACTGTATAGGAGACCAGGCAAGGGCAGGTTTCCCCATTTGCTCCCAGGTCTGCTTAGTTAGAACATTGACTTCTGATCCTAGATCGAAAATGACATCAGTCATATCATATTCTCCTACCTGAGCATTCAATCTCATTTCCCTGCCATTTCTTTTGACTCTATTAACAGTTTTGTCCTGACCATAGCTTTGTTGAGGGTTGCAGGAAGTAATGACTTCCTGTAGCTTATTTAAAGCATGCTGGTTTCGTAAGAGTTTCAGACATCTCTGTAAAAAGGAGGATAGTGTACTTACTGTATCCATCGAAGCTTCTTGCGGTTGCGCAGGTGCAACTGGTGTACTAGGGTTGGCAAAATCTTTCTTGGCTTCCATGAATGTTTCTTTTTCTCTTTCGACATCAAATGTTGGGATTTTCACGGGAGCTTTACAAACATAAGGCTTGGCAGGCTGTGTCTCCGTATTCTGTATGTGCGTCGTAGCTCTACTCCGTGTAACAACATTAATAACTGCGGCAGGTCGTGGTTCGACGGAAATCATCTGGACATTCTGAGTAGGAATACTGTTTCTGGCCTGAATCTTAGCTATCAACTGCGGGCACTGCTCAATCACATGATCTGCTGCGTGGCAATAGCGACATGTCGTAGTGGGGTTTCGATAGTCATGGGTGAGATGCCCTTCTTGGTTATAGTTGTAGCACACAACCTGGCCTCGGCCTCGTCCTGCCACACCACCATGACCTCGCCCGCCAAAAGCACCTCGACTGGATGCACCACCACGGTAACCATAACCATCATTGCTCTATGCTTCATTCTGTATCCAATAGGCGTCATAGGTGTGACACTCAGCTTCATTATGTCCTATAGATTTACAGAACTTACAATAGGAATTCTGAGAGCCGTGACCATACCTTTGGAGTAGATGGCAGTCCTCAAGTCGATGCTGACCTGTCATTCTGCAGAGATCACAATATAGAACTTGCGGTGGAAATGGGTTTGGCACACCCGTATTCAGGTAATTTATTACCAGAGGACACCGATCCTTGTCGTGACCTTCAGTCCGACATTGCATACACCAAACCTCTGCATGGCCAGGTTTTCCTATCTTCATATCTCGGAGCTTCAGGGCCATCGCTGCCAACTGCGCTTGGATTTGAGCAATACCAAAATTATCTCTGACAAGGGCAGTCTCAAGCTTCATCGTGATTTCCAGAGCCTCTTGTTGGTCAGCAACCTTCTGTTGCATGAGCAAAGTTCTAATATGTGGTAGCAATGCTGCAATGAACCATTCCTTGTGCTGCGCAGGACCAATAGTGAAACTAACTTGGTCCAGTAGAACTTTGAACCACTGGTCAAAGTCCCATACTGATTCACCTTGCTTCTGTTGAATCTCCTTTAATTCTGTGATACACTACGACTTTGATTTGGGCTTCTTAAATTCTTTGATCATTACTGCTTTAATATCGGCTAAGACAAGAGTCTGAGTATTGGATAATTTCATGAACCAAGTCAACACCCGGTCCCTAAAGGAAGTAATGAGCTGCGCAGTTTGTACAGCCGGGTCTGTAATGATCTTAGCATTCCACACTGCTTCACATAAAAACTAGAACTATTCTGGATCCTCTGATCTAGTTCCTTTGAAAAGAGGGAGCTTAATATCATCAGTCATGTGGGACATAGAGGATCTAGGGGGGATTGGAGGGGAACTGGAGGTAGGTGGGGAAGAACTGACTGGGGTAGACTGCCCTGTGGTGGGAATATTCGTGCTAGGGTTACGTGTCGACTGCGACGGAGTCTCAGGGATAACAGGTCTGCGCTGCGGGGTTACCGTAGGATGGCCAATAGAAATATTGTCTTCAGTGTCCGAACCGGTGGGGCTGACAGGGGTAGTCGCGGTATCCTGACCTAGGGTATAGGACTCAAAATTTCGCTTCTACCTTTTTCCACTTCGCAGCAAACCACTTTGCTCATCGAAGGGAGTATCACTTGCAACCATAGGTTAGTACTACCAAACTAATAGTCAGATTCGAAAAGAAATATACCTTTTTCAGCTAATAGTAACTTAATGCTCAAACTAAAAGAATTCAAAAACTTACCCCTTGGGCCGTTGAAGAACTGCTGTTCAGCTTCGCTGAAGGAGGTACTGGTGTCGATGGAAACCTCCATCACAAAGGCTTCCAACGTTCGCGTCGTCCAAGAATCAACAGCGCGGGATATCTCGTTGTTCATGTGTTTCATAAGATTAACTCGTGCGGGGGTCCAAGCAGGAAACAGATGAACTTGGAAATTCACCCTTCGCTCTGCTAACCTGGATAACCACTAGTGCAACTCTATGTGGATAGTACCAAGAAAATTCTCATAAACATCAGCAAAAACATACCTTTGTAAAAAGTCGAGTGCACTACGACGCGGATTTGTATTCTCTTGCACAGTGAATTTTAGATAAGTCTCGTCAAGCCAATCACTGATTTCCTTCACGGAGGGCCTCCAGAACATAGCCCTCGTGGTACATGTAAACCCCTCTTGATCAGATACTAAGTTCAACCGGTAACAGAACCAATTTGTTGGGAAATAGGGCAGACCCAGGTTTAAACCTTTTGCTTCGCACCAACAAAAGACCCACAGTGTTGGCCCTTTCGGCAACAACCTGCGCGCAGGTTGCAGTCTCACCCGAAACAGCTATGGGATGCCACAGAATCAGGTTTCTGCAAGCAGAAGAGGGATATTACTGTACCTTTAGTCTCTAACAGCCTATATCCAATCAACACAGAGCTTCGACTAGTATATATAGCTTGCATATAAATAAACACAAAGTGACTTGCTCACCCCCAGTGTAGGGGTTACGTCCACAGAACTGTGTTTTATTCAACTTGCTACAAAATCACAGTTTTGATCTGGGCACTCAGCTGCAGATCTCTTCTTGTCCTTAAAATCCACGCACACAGTAGCAGGCCTCTGCGCACACAGCTGCAGATCTTCTTAACCTCTTACAAAATATCCTCTGTGCACACAGTTGCAGAGTTCATCCACGCACACAGCTAGGACTTAACCTTTTCCTTACAAAATAGCCTTAGCTTCGCCTTGACTTTCTTACATTTGAAAACCTAACCTCACTTCTTTACACAAGCGCATATTTATACCGCACACCAATACAAAACCATGGTCTTAAACCATGGGCACCCCGAACCCTAAACCCTGGACATAAACCATGGGTTTATTACAATAAGAAAGCTTTAACTTAATCCCGACACCCCTAAGACTATTTTGAACTATGACTCCGCTTATAAGCTTACAAAAACCCGCGGGGTTACTCATCTCAAGAACCATTAGGGTGCGCGCCCCAACAATTGCAGTCAAATAAAAGAAGCTAGCAATAGAGGGTTTAAAATTTCTCTATACTACAATTGTTTGGAGAATAATCATCTATTTACAGTCAGTAATAATACTCGATCTCAATAGAACCTTTTTATCTTTAGAGATGTAATAGATTTCCATACAAACTTGCTAGATCCATACTACATCATTTAAAGTAAGTAACCATTATAAATCTAGACATTACTTATCATGGTTAGATTATGTAAACAAAGAAATTATTTTTCATAACTTAATAACATTCTAGCAATATTAACATATTTGGCTTAAGGAACAATAGCCAAATCTATAATAAACTAAGTCATAGTGTAGTCTTTATACTTAACAAGTCTATGGATTAACTTAAGTTTACCTTCTATTCTCTTTTACCATGATGGCTTCTTTAACTCCTTTGCATGAATAATATAAACTTGGTTAAGTATAAATCTACTTTGGTTGTTTAATTATTAAGAGAATACCATCATTCCTTGTCTCTTAAGTTATACTCTATAATAACCTTATCATTATAATTAATATAATCATTTGATGATAGCATTATAAGATGGAAAGGAATATGCAAAAGGTATAAGTTATAATACATGGTAAGGATTATATTTGCAAAATAGATTATGAACATAATCATAAAGGTCGTATGGTTCCCATACCCTTGATGATTACTAACGAGATTATGTTGTGACAAAATAATGTAGGTTCATGCTACATGCACAATGAGATGAGTGAACTCTGGAATAACAATAAAATGATTGGGAATCATTTGTGGAAATCTGAACTATGCAAACGTTACCCAAAACGCATAAAAATCTACGTGATAACGTGGCACTCCCTGGTCCATGCATTTGATTGATAAAAAGTCTCGGTCGAACCCTAACTCCATCATTCTTCTTTTGCCTTTGGGCAGTCTCTATTCTGCTACGATTTTTCCTCAAGGCACTGTCATTATTTGTTGTGTGACAGCCTCCCCATCGTCGTTCTTGCTCGAAGATTCATCCACTGCCTGTAGAGAGGTGTTAGTGTGCCATTGTTTGGGTTTTTACGAAGGCTGTTGATCAACTTAGGGTTACTCTCCCTCGTCGTTCCTTGTTCAAGTCCTCGACTGCAACGTATTCCTCCTTCATGAATGTTGAAGTAAGGTTCCTTGGGACCCTATCCTCCCTTTCTAGAGAAGATTTACTTACTGGAATTCGTGGGTGCTTCGCTGTTAAACGGTGGTCACGCTTTACTGGTAAGAGGACTATCAGTCCTTAACTTTCTTCATCGATTTGTTTTAGTGTAAATACAATAATTTTTAACAATTTTCAATTCTTCTTTTTATAGGTCGACCCCTTCCTCTGTTTGGATGTGCAAGTTTTACAATAGCGGTTCAAGTTTTACAGTAAGCCTGGTTTTTAACCATGGTCGTTACTATTTGTTTGGTCCAATTGGAACAGATTGGTTGCGTTGTCAAAACTGTTACCCTTAGGGTTTTAGTTTTCTTGATACTTTCTTTTTGTTGTTTAATTTTGTAGTTACAAGGGTTCCTTGAACTGCACGACAGTGTTTGGGCTATGGCCGTGAATGTATATTAAAATCAGTTTTATAAACTTGTAATGGTCGTGGCGTGTGTAGTCCCTCGCCTAGTATTTACTGTGTAAATACTAATGTCGAAAGATAACCTGGAAGAAGGGATTGAAAACCCCGATTCCACTCTACTGTAAATGTTTTGTATTTATAGGTTTGAAACCCTACCTTAAATATGAGTTATTAACGGTCCTTTTTGGTTACCTTGTGCTTATAGCACCTTACTGAAATTTATTTATTTTCTTGTTTTCTTGTATTATGTTGATGATATTTGGGCTCAGCCGTAACAAAATATTTACATGAACTTGAAAATTTATTCTGTTAATGATATACTTCTGTAACTTAATATAATAAAAGAATTAGCTTGGTAGGTCAAGCTCACTGTAACTCTATTTGTTTAATTTATTTTTACGATGGAGAACTTAAGTAACTAATGGTTACTTCCTTATAAGTATCA
>LPNX011070047.1:459893-564644 GCA_001517045.1 Pseudotsuga menziesii | reverse complement strand
ACCCATGTTACTGTTTGTTCTTAGTATTTTAACTTGCATACTTGTCTATACAGCACATATAATAAACAGAATATTGTTGTTCTTGTACTCATGGATACTTAATTATTTTAATTGAGAGTGTTGGAATTGTTATTATATAATTATTATCCTACAACATATAATAAATTTGTGTTTATTTACAGTAATTAAGGTATCTGTTATGAACATCCTTTTTGTATAAGTTCAGTTCCATTTACTGTAGATATTATAATATAATACATTGTTTTCGTTTAATATAATATATAGAGCTGTGCTATAAATGTTATAATTATCAATTGTATTCTTGAATAGTTATAAATACAAGGTAAATTATTATTTATCTACTGTGTTCTTACATCTTCTATATTCCAGAATATCTCATTTACAATAACCAGTTAACAAATATAAAATTTCATTTATATAAAAGAACTGATCTGATTTCTGCACAGTTAGTATTTTACCCAGTTAATATTTTAAGATTTATAAACTACAGTTACACATTTTGTTTATAATGACTAGTTAAGACAGAATTTAAATGAATAACCTAAGTACATGTATATATATTCCTTTTCTAAGAGAATCCTGCTAAGAACCGAAGTACCTGTAGAATGAATTCAAAATCTAGCTATCCTGTCTTTCCATTTAATTCTTAGATAAAACAGTCATTAAGATTGAAAGAAAATAAACTGTAAATCTATGAAGCACTTTAGGTTACTGAAAGTAACTAAATAACAAGAACTGTACAGAAAAATACTACTCCCAAAACCAAGATAATTCCTCTGCAAATAACATAGTGATACTACTCTATAATTTTACTATCATTCCATTCTATATTATCATATCATCCTTCTATAATTCTACCCCTAAGCTGGAGTACGGTCTGGTGAATCCAGATGTGGAAAAACACAGTGGGTCTTTATTTTTCATCAACAGATTCAAATACTGATAAACTAAAACATTTACATTACTAAATTAGCTAACTCTTCTGTCATAGAATATAATCATAACATTCATCCATTCACACTCATTAAAACAAAAATAGTTAAGTGACAGAACCTGTTTGAACTGGGACAACAACAACAATGGGAGGCCGTTCCTCCCTACCAACTCCTGGAGAGTGCTCAAACAGCGACTCCTCAGGACCCCCGAGCTTGCTCTGGTCTCCCTGGCTGGAACTAGATGCAGCAAAGTCAGATACCAGTCTTCAAAACTCAGTATTAATCCAGAACTTATCAGTAAGTCCTCCCAGCCAACAAGCTGTAAATAACAAGTTACTGCAGCATTCCTCTCAAGACAACTTCCTTACTGTTTTTCGCTCTTTCCTCAATGAATTTCTTGAATATCATTCACCTAAATGAATTCTCTTTGGAAAAATCTGAGCAGCCTCATCTCTCTTCATTGAGTACTTTTAAAAGATTGCCTAGGTCTTTTTGGGTTAGTTGTCATTTAATGAGCCACCTGATCTGATCCCACTTTCTTGGGGGATCATGACCCCAAATATAGGGAAGTTTCCACTTGCAACTTAGGAAGTGTTTGAGGATGCTGCCACTTGTCTTTTTCCCTCCACCTAGTTCCATCCACCAGTTTGACCAGTAACCTCTTTTTAACAGCTCTCCCATGCTGTTGTCTCCACAATTTATTTATTAATAATAAAATATTCTAAATTACATTCCACTTCTGTTGACTCTACTGAGTCATCAGTTCCTACTTAGCATTAATTTAACATAATGTCTCAGGAATATAATAAAAACAATTAACATTATTTTACAAAATTGGGGTATGTCCAGGAAGTTGAAGATGATTGCATATCTGAAGAGATGAGGTCTCTATGAGGTGTCTATTAGACTTGGAAAAGAGTCTTATGAGAATGAGAATGACTGGCTAAATGACGGTGATAGAGCTATTGGAGCAATATGTCTGGCCCTTTCTGATAGCTTGTACTACCTTAGACTTGGTTCTATTGAATACCCAAAGGAAGTTTGGACAATATTGGACAAAACCTTTGGCAAGCACAATGAGGATCATAATAGTACTTTGGAGATAATAGCCAACACCACAAGATTTCTTCACTCAAAATTCTCATCCTCTACTCTCTCTGATGAAGTTGTTCAAGATGAAGATGAAGCGGAATCTTCTACACATTCAATTTGAATTGAAGAAAGTCTCCATGAAGTGACTCCTTCTCCTGATGCTCTGGAAGTTCATGAGATCTCTGATATCTCATCTTCTCATATTGCTGAAATAGAAGAAGACATTTGAATCTCTGGTATTGAAGAAAAATACTGCTGCACTTCCATGCAAGCATTCACTGGTGATTTTCCTTTGAATTCTGTGCAAAATTTACCAGTAATTACTTCCGAAAGTGAAGAGAAATTTGATTTTTCTCCCTCTAATGTTGCTGCTGGTGTGAAAATATGTAAAAATTTGGATATTTTGGAAGAAATATCAGATTATAAGAGTGACACATTCGCTCCCCATGATCTAGATCTTCCAGCAAATTCCTGCAGGATTGCATGCACCAAAATTCAGAATTTTGAAGAAAAAGACAACTGTGCATCCACCGTCTCAGTTGACCATACTTTTGGATCTGATATGAACCTTATTGGATCTGATATGATCTTATTTGGATCTGATCTAAATTTTCTTGGTTCAAAATTTCAGGTTCATAAACCTTCAGTACTGCTTGTAGCTGTTCTCATCAACGGTGTGAAGAAACAAGTACTGCAAGTCTCCTACAAAACTGCTGCTGGGGATTTGATTTCATTTCATAGTTTTGGATATGTTGTGAACTTATTTAGATCTGATTTAAATTCTGATTTGATATTATCTTGTTCATATTTTAAAATCCAAGAGCTTTCAGTCATGCTTGTAGCTGCTCTCACCAATTCCGGTGTGAAAAATCAAGTACCGCAGTTCTTCTTCAAATTTGCTTATGGGGATTTGGTGTTAGTTTCCTCTTATGAGGTTGCTGATATTTCATTTTGTGAATCATTAGATATTTCAGAATATATATCATATTATGGAGCTCAAGCATTCGCTCTCCAGAGTCCCATGGATTCTCCACCTTTGGTCACAAGCTCATCTCCTCATAGAACTAGTAAAGAGGAAGACATTCTGCATCCGCTTGGACAGTTGCTCCTAAAAATTGGGGCTGATTTTACCACTCATGGTTTGCTGTTCAAGGCTACAACATATCAGTTTCTTGAGTGTTCCACACATGTTTCGAATCCTCAAGAACCTTTGCTCTCTCTTCAGATGATTTTAGTTGCTCTACATGGGTCCAGTTTTCACCGTGCAGCTGTTTATATTTCTAATTCAGTTGAGTGCATTGTTTTTCTTCCAAAGTGGAAGATTCATCCAGACATATTCATTTATTTTGGATTCAGAGGTTCACATGCACAGTCTCAGGATGCTACTGCATAGAAGAACCAATTCTTGATTTACTGCTTAGTTTGAGGGGGGGTATTTTTCCCATGAGGTTTTCCCCATTTCCTTGGTTATATTAAGCAGTTACTTTATTGTACAGGGTGACCTATGTCCTTTGTTTCCAGGGCCCTAGCATTTTATGCATCTATGTTTTCTAACTCTTCCTGAGTATAGCTTAAGGGGGGGTGTTGGAGACATCTACCATCATACACACTCTTTCGGTCAAATTGGCCTAGTTAAACCACTATCCTAAGTTTAATTGACATCAATGGAGCATTAACTGCCATCATCCAGTCACACCCACGCCTTCCTACAATCAAGGAGGCTAACTTAGCCTTCTCCTACAGTCAAGGAGGCTAATTGGAGCACTCCGGGAGTGATCTGAGTGATATTAATGCACCTAATTGCTAACTGGTGGTTACAATCAGTTCAAGCAGTCAGTTACAGTCAGTTAAGGCGCCTCCATTCATTAAATATATTATTTTATGATTATTTTATGATTATTTATTATTATTTAATGATATGGAGTCAACAAGGCGCCTCCACCAACTTCTAATGGTCATTTCAGCTTCAGTTAACTTCATCGGGGTTCATTGAAGTCATGGAACACTAGCACTTGATGATTGGATTGCTATGACATGTGTTTGATCTCCTTCAATTGAGATTCAATCATTTATTGCACTCCGACTTCAGTTAGGGTTTGGTGAGTCAATTAGGGTTTTGGTCAAGTGGTTAACTGAGTGAGATTGAATGGTTGAGAGTCAGTTAAGCTAGACTCACTCACTGAATTCGAATTGTCTCCTTAGGTATTCAAATTCTTCATGGAGTTAAGCCATTGCTCAGCATTGGAATTGTAACCCTTTATTGTTTATTAAATATACAGAGAGGAAACCAATTCTGGACCCGATAATTTCCAATTCATGAGTATTTGTTAATTATTCTTTGATGATTTTGATTCCTAGTTCCTAGATCATGTGCAAGAATTAATAGTAATAAGATCAAGAGACAAGAGGTCTCATCACGAGTTGGCTTGCTTATTCTAGGCAGTTCACGTGAATTATACTATCACATCAGGTTATCATGCCTAGATAGTAGTCTTCAGTCAAAGAAATTGTTTCTGATTTCTTATTTTCTAAAAAAAAAAACAATACAATAAATGGTATAGATTCTAGATATTTTTCAAAGTAAATTCCTATATCTTATACTGATGGTTCAGATTATCATTACTATGAGTACTTTGTTTTGACTAGGATATTCATAAGCTTATCTTTAACAAGATCCTTATTGACAGAGATGGGAATAATTCTGAATTATAATTGTGAATATAAATCAGATAACGGTTTTTATTAGACTAAGAATTTTTTATTGTTTTAAATAGATTTTAAGATTTTGTTTATATCATCATTTGAAAATTATATGAGCAGAGATAACTGGTTTTCCTAGGTCGTCGCCATTTGTTGGCAGGTAAAAACTCTTCTCAATTTTATTGCTATATTGCATAATAAATTGATCGCATCTTTTCTTTAATTTTTTTTTAAAATTATTAAAGAGTGCCTTCAGAATCTTTGATTCTGAAGGTACTCTCAATGAAGGAAGAGTTAGTGGTCAAGATGGTAGTTTAGGAAACACTTTGAATTAAGCTATTTCTTTCATTTTTTTAGCTGTTAAATTCATTCTCCTTATTTTGTGATCATATATTATCAATACAAATGGATTGTTGCTTTACATTATTTGGTTAGAGTGAATTGGCTTAAATGATTCATAACCCTAGTATTTCATAAAATTTCTTTTGACTTTTCATTTAAATATTTGGTTTCAAGTATTTGACATAGTTTTATTATCCAACATAAATGTTCAAACATATATGTTAAGGTTGAATATTTTTGCTATATCATATGATAACCTTTATATGTTAGTTGAACATTTGTATCATTACAAACGTCTACAACTTATTTCTTATATGATTTGTAAATAAATAATATTTGCATTGTATATACTTATAGTGAGTAAACCTTGTCTTTATTTCTATTTCAAACCTTGATCAAAATCTTTTATATTATGATTTCAATAATAAATCGAAACTGATTTTGATCTAAGGATTAGCTCTAAATATCATCTTTGGATTGATTGATCTTCATTAAACTTGGCATGATGTTTTATAATTAACATTTGGCTTATATACTCGTTGTGTCAGTTTTAATAATTATCAAATCAATTTTCAAAGTGAACATAATTGATGAACCTAGATTGGAAAAATATGGTTGATATTATTGTTGATACCTTCGTTGGTGGGACATAATTTTTAATAACCATAAGGCTTCCATCACTTAGGATGATGTTGCATCTAGCCTTCATGTTTTAATTTAAATCATGACGAAATTTAGAGCTGGAGATGAATGGATTTGACACGATTCTGTACATTTTAACACCTGTCGATTTCCATGCTATGAATTGATAACCCTGTACTTTATTTCGTATCAATATAATTCCAAAATGAGAGTCCATTTAATGATACGTTATGATTTGTTTTCAAAATTATGGAGTCTCATATCAAATCATTATGTTTTGGAATTGATTTTATTTTAGCAGAGTTATGATAGTCATGCAATTATTCAGGGTTTCGATTTTGAAGTGTGTGAGGGTTTTCAACATGCTTGATGAACTGTGTATACCCATTCCTTCTGTATTCATGACACCCTTTAGCCCTTCGTCCAAAGAAGAACCTGTGGTTGAGCTAATGGCACCTCTGAGTCGTTTCGAAGTTTCAGGACCAAAAATGTTGGAAATGGATCCTATAGCTATGGCCTTATTTGAAAAGACCAGTTGGAAACCATTCTTTTGGAATTTCAATGGCCATAATGAAGAAGTCACTCGACAATTCGCGCTATCCTTTGATGGGAATACCGCTCAAATTGGTGACTTTCAGTTAGTTGTGGATGAAGAGTTTATTTCCAAGGCCACTAAGCTTCCTCGGCATGGAGAACGCTGGTTTAAAGGGGCGAAAATAGACAAGAAGAAGTTTAAACAATTTCTTCTTCCATTATCTAAAGATGATGCACATCTTAAACTCTGTTTTCCAATCAAATATTTGAAGACTCAGTGGTGTCTCCCTTTCCAGGTTATTTCTAGGTATATTTCTTACGATGGCCATTACTCAATTGTTCATTTATACCATCTCAGGATTTTAATGGCTTTAACTAGTGCGAAATTGAACTTACCCTATTTTCTACTTCATAGTCTACATAGAATGGTTGTAACAATCCAATGAAATACCGTAAATCAAAGTCATAGTTTATTTCATTATGGCCTAATTAAAAATTTTCTTCAGTATCAATTAGCTACAATGAGAAGAACATGGGATGAGTTTTCAAGTGATAATGGTTTTGGGTTAACCTTCTTCTGGCCTACTTGCTTACCCAGGACTCGCATTAAATGAAGGAGGCCTTTGGAAAAGGAAGTAAATGAAGAGTATGATCCTGAAGCTGATCATGAAGGGCTTGATAAAATCTGTATGATATTATGAAATTGAAGAGTTCAATACTTCAAACCCTCTCGAGTAAATCAAGGAAAAAAATGAAGTGAAAGACAAAGGTAAAACCTTGTTCAAACCTCACTCTATTAACTTATCCTTTGATTCGCATCCTAAGACAATGTCAAGGGAGGGTAAGAATGAATTAAGGGGAGTAAAACTCAAAGATGACAATAAACATCTTGAACCAGTTATGGGAAAATATGAAACAACAAGTCGAAGATTTACGAGAAGTATGGTAAGTCTTTCAATTCCAAAGACTATGGAACATAATAGTGAAACTTTCTTTGTTAAGGATGATACTAAACAAGAGAATGAATCTCCTCATCATGAAACCTCATTCAAAGAGTTTGAACATGAACAGAGTAGTAATCACGGTAATTCTATGGATAATTCACCCTTATCGACGCAATTAGAACATGAAGTTCAATTTAATCCCACATTGAATGATGAGTGTTCTTTAGAAGAGACTTTAAATGCAGCACAACAGTCAATCAAACTTTCCCTGCAGCATAAGGATAAACGGTTAAAAGAAGAAGAAGAAGCTCATGGGATTTTGAAAGCAGAGTTACAACAACAGAAGAATGAATTACTTATGTGGGTGGATAGATGGCAACATATGAAGGCAAAGAAGGACATATATAAATCAGAGAAGAAGTTGTTAGCCGAGTCTAATGAAAAATTGCTGAAGAATGAAAAATGCTATGAAGAAAAAATCCTAAAACTCAGAGCTAAGCTATCGGAGGCAAGGAAAGCCATCAAGCTACAAACCTCAACTTAACAATTTATTCTGTTTGATTTTTTATGATTTTGGTTGTGACAGACAAATGAGCAATTTAATGAACATCCTACAGAATCGAAGATTCTGTAGGATTGTTTTATATTTTTATTCTCTTATAATCATAATCATAATTTAATGAGAAACTTATATTTTAACTGTTTGCTACAAGTGTACCTATGACATAAATACATCGAATCTAATGGAGATGGTTTTGCTAACTGGTATGCATCTTTGAAGTTGCTTTTTCTTTGATAGCTAGCATATATTCCGGATGGTTACACTCCATTTGCTTTATTGGAAGATCATTTTTCCAGGTGCCTCTTTTGGTGTAAATTCATTCTTGTCGACAATTGAAAGAATCTGGGGATGTTTATGAATTATCTTAATAGCTGTTAAGAGATTGTTTCTTTTTTTTTACTATTTTTGTAAATAGATCCTAGAATAACTCAAAGACAATTAATCTTTTGAGATATATAAGTCCCAAAGAATTTTTGAGTAAGGGTCGATGGAGTACTGGAGAAAAGACTTATTGAAAGTATAATACAATTTCTGGTTTTGATTACTCTGCTAGAGTTTTACCTTCGTGGATGATTATTACTAGATTTCTCAAATTGGTATCATTGCTTGTTACTATTTCTGAAACTTAATATATATTTCGATATACTATTTTCTCATCTTACACTTTATTCAATTGTAGTTTGATATAATTCTGTTTATTATCTGAAAATATAATCTATTTGCAATATTAATGTTTGATTGAAAGTATTACTCAGTCTAGTTAGTTAATATTTTTATTGATAATTGTGATTTACTAATAATACATTTCATATTTATTTCTGATCTCATTTGTATTTTTTACAATGTTTTCATGAATGAATATAATCTTGTTATTCAAATGTTAAGTATTGAACATTAGTTATTGATTGATAGGACATCACAAAATAAATAAAAATAGTTTTCTATTTTTATTTTTTGTTGTTGTGCATATTCAAGAAAGTGATTTTTGATAATAATTGAACTATTTTCATTTGAATTATTATCAGTTACTTCTTTATTAACTTAAGTTATTAATTGATAATTAATATAGTTTTCAAAGTTTTTCTCCGCTAAGATAGGGTAGTTAGTTAAGTTTTAATTCATAGTTTTAATTTAGTTTAAATTTAATAACTTTTTTAAATAGGATTTAAAAGTAGATTGTTTTGTTTATTTTATAATAGTTCCTTAACCAGAAAACTAAAAATAAAAACCAAATAAATCAGGATACTTTCATTAGGAAAGCAATTTTAGGATGATTTAAACTTAAGAACTAACAGATAAACTTTAGATTAACATAAGATACATTTTGTTGGGTTTTTATATTCTCCTTAAGAGGATAAATTTAGCTGGTAGCAGGAGACCATAACCAGTGAGATTTAGTCATTTCAAACACACCAAGGGCTTATTTAAGTGCTTTGTGTGGACTATTTTTCTTTAGTTGGCCCAGGTTAGAAAATCAGGCCAAAAATACCCCACTAGGATATCTTATCTATCTAAGAAAATCCCTTTGGTCGTCTTGCTTGGAGCCATACACCGAAAACAACATTCAGGTAGATTACTACGCACGTACCCTTGAGGTCTATCATGAGTGGCACCTTCTTGACAATCTTGGTGAGATACCGTACTATATGAACTCCTCCTGTCATTTAAGTTTGCTTGTTTGGCCTATAGCTTGAGTAGGGAAATTTTTGGTGTGTTTTCTAGTTTTGAGACCCTGGGTTAGATAGGAACTGTACAAAATGGCTGAGCTAAGATAGTCCATGGGAGTACGGGGCTTGCCACCTGATTTTATTCCTGTTTTAGGAGAAAATCCTATGGAAGCTATCGACCAAGGAGCTGCTACCAACTCTTAAGTGGGAGAGAATGTGGTTGCAGAAAGCGGAGGTCCATATCCTTCACACTTGACTCATTTGGTCCAACAACCTTCTTGGGGTTATACTTCATTCCATTCTCCCACAAAAGGTCATGTTGATGATACTACCCATCCAGATTATGGTCCCAATGCTCCATGTTGTGATACCTCTATAGGACAAGCCATTGCTTCATTTGGCACCCATTTAAACTTTTCTGAAGAAGTTTCACCAAATGAATAAGAACGTAGACAATACCAGGAAGCTATTCTCTGTGCACAAGAAATTGAAAAGAAAATAGATGAGATATTAGACACACCACCATCGTGTTCCGTAGTTTTTCCTATGGGATATCATTCACTTGTTGATTCTATGAGACCCATTGAACCGATTCTAGATCGCACTGTGACTCCACATAATCTAGGTCAAACTACCAACCCCACTGCCTCCCATATTATGTCTATTCCCAATCCTCTTGGGTCTTCTGCTTCTGGGTCTCAACATTCAATTCTTGTTTCATCATTACCTTCTAGTACCAAGGGGCAAACCCCAGCACGGCCTATGTTATCTGTCACCGGAATTGTACCTAGTCATGGACAAACCTCTAGTATAGAACAATCTACAGTTTATGTCCCTCCTACCCACACAAATGTGGTTAACCCCTCATCCAGTTCAGGTCAGCCCTTAGGGGAACAAACTGTAACCAATCAAACCTCTTGGGGGTATGGTTACACAGCAAATCAAGTACCTGTAGGAAACAATAATTATCCACCCAACCCTACAGGAATTCCTTATGCTGGAATTCCATATCCTAGTAATACTTCCATGCCATGTAGGAAACCTAACTGGTCCTACATGCTAGCTATGGGGGGGGTACCTATACATACTAGAAGGGGTTCCAGAGGACCACCTTATGGAGGTCCTCCCTCCGGGGGACCTAATGGTCCTAGAGGGCTCGGTGGTTTTCCTCCTTATGGTCCTAATGGTCCTGGTGGTCCTGGGGGGCTTGGTGGCTTCCCTCCTAATGGTCCCGGAGTATTTGGTGGCCCTCCTCCTAGTGGTTCTGGAGGCTCCAGAGGTTTACCTCCCAAGGGTCCCAATGGTCCTAGTGGTACTCCTCTTAGAGGCCTCGGTCATCCTAATGGGATTGATCCTGGAAATCAACCCCCTACGAGTGGATCTTCCGATGGTTCTTTATCACAACAACCTGTCTATCAGTCTACTTACAGTCCTACTTGTACTTATATGCCATATCAATATTAATAGTATGTGCAACCTGATTATTAGTTACCTTTCCTAGAAACCTTGGACTTGCATGATTTGTCCAAGTTGATTAATGACCCCATTCGACATAACCCCTCATGGCCTCCCATTCTGGTAAAGTTAACACCATACATTCCAGATTTCAATGGGAAGGAGAGAGACGATTCAAAAAAACATGTCATGACATTCCATTTGTGGTGTTCTTCAAACTCCCTTATGGATGATTTAGTTTGTTTAATACTCTTTCCATGAACTTTGACTGGTATAGCCGTGAAATGGTACATTGAACTTTCGCAACATTCGTTTGTGGATTTTGTCTCATTAGCAACTATATTTCTTATGCACTTTCATATTCCTATCCATTATAAAATGGGCATTGATATCTTAACTTCTCTGTGACAGAACACCTCCACCCACATATCCGATCATATCCATGAGTGGAGAAGACAGGGAAGACTTATTAAAGCTCCTATCCCAGATCAGTTATTAGCTGATTGGTTTAAAAAATATTGTTGCCTCAGATTTCTTGAGATGTGGCTATGGGCAGTGCCATTACTGAAGAGAAAGCCATTAGTCAATCCCAATAACTAGACTTGGTCTATTCCTAGTCCAGAACTTTGTATGACTTGATCCCTCAAGCTCCTCACCCAAGCACCAATCCTGCAAAGCCACTAGCAGAAGTGATTGTTGATGGGATTGTTGGTTCAATCCATCCCCCATCAGTAGAAAAGCATTCCAAGCAACCCCAGACTACCACCCTTACTCCTTCAACTCCCAAGGTTTCTGTCGAGGTCAATTCTATTCAGAGTATTCAAATGCCCGGCAACAATAAGAAGAAAGGTAAAGCTAAAAACAAAAAACCTGGAAACCAACAGGAGAATCCAAAACCATCACAAGACTTGTTAGAAGCATTCTTAATCATTCGAATCAATAAAAATGAGCTAGTTTTTCTTGTTCAACCACTTCTATTTCTCCACGGTTGGCACTGGCTGTGTCCCATTGAAGACAGGCGATGGCACCATCTGTGCACTATGTTTTCGGCATGGTTCTAGTGGGGTACTACTTATCCTACAAGGGATAAGAGTGGTGCCCACTTCCATGATTTTACGGCTTTCCATATAAGCCCAAAAATCCATTAAACATAAAAATTGAAGGCATAAAATGAAAGAGTAGGGTCTAGCTATTACCTGGAATTGACGGTGCATAAATCCGATGGTGGATGCTCCCGATATCAGCAACTGAAAATCTGGCCAAGAAAATGCTCCAAAGGTTCTCCACTATGGGTAAATTGTAAAATGTTTTGATTTTTTACTATTTACATGACTTTTATATACATTTTAGGGTTTGACATGCTATAGTTTTGTTTTAAAATTGTTTATTACTCAAAATCTATCAGTCGTAATCCTTTAATATCAGTTATTGGGGAATTTAACACTTGTTTTTGATTCATTGCAGGATAGAAGAGCGGTAGCAGTAATGTTTTGGGAGTTCCTTTCTGACTTTGTCATACTACCATAAAATGGAAAAAATCTTTTGAGCATTTATTGCGACACTTTGGTCACACTCTCAAAACTTAGCATTAAAGGTCTGAGTCTGTTTCTGATTCTTTTTAGGCTTGTAAAATCTCTCATCATGAAAAGAGACCTAATGGAGTCTTTTTTAAACTCTTTTTGGTATCCTTAAATACAAAAAGATCGGTGAGTGATCTTGTCTTCTTCATGCTCATTAAAGCATTTGAAGAGTCGTTCATCTGACAGTAGGTTATAACTTTTTCAATTCAGGTGAACTATTTTATGAAAAAGGACCCTATGGAGTGTTCTTCCGTGGTCATTCAGACTCTCGAAACATGAACGATATCGAGTTTTCTTTCATTGCACTCATTAAATTAAACATTGAGAGACCTGTTGGGCTTAGAAATGGCCCATTTTTTACCATCCTTATTCACCTCTTTTTGCCCTATCCCACCCCATTGAGTATGCCAAATATATGTTCTTCCCTCACTCTGCTCTTCAAGCCACCAAGGTATGATTGGTTATTGTCTTATTTTATTAATACTTACGATTGTCGTAATTAAGGCTTTATATCTCTCAATATGCTAACATATGATGGTTTATAAAGGTATTTTGAGATATAGAGACTGCAGGTATAGTGGGCTAAACATGCTACGAAAAGGATGGGAATTCATCGCTCAAGCTGATCTCCATCCATCCTACCATTTCCCAAGGAATGTGATCCTAGTATATTATTCTAGGCAAAGCTATACAAAGCTACAACAGAATGCGACAAATTTGGAGGCCAATAGTGCACTGCTGCTTGTGTATAGCTATGATCTGAGGATATCATTATTTCTGGGTCAATTAATAGTTTCCCTATATTTCCTATCTTTTCATCCTGCCATGGTTGTAACAGCTGTTGTAATTTAGGGCGTCTGAAGATTAGAGATCTTCATGACTACCCAATAATAGGGATAGGATGTTATGATTTACATTGTATAAATATGGAAAATTGTTTTGATCTAGGGGTTGAACCTGTAACCAATTCATTGTATTAGCTGTGACTGAGAGTTGTGTAATCGATCTTCCTTTTTAATATGAGTTACTTCAAATCTAAGGGTTTTAACATGCATTATATCCAGCATCTATGTGTGAAGGTTGGGCCTGCCTTCCCACAGGGATCGCTAAGTTAATTTAGGCATTTTAATTATTCTGTCATGTGATGTTATGTTAATTTTATTTCTTCATAGGAAGCTCTAACAGTTGTGGATTTACAGTGTGTTATTAATTGCATCTTTTGGAAATCTGTAGTGGCATGGTGTGACAGTCGACTGGGTAGGTAATTATTCCTTATGCAAATTGCGTGGTAGCTATAACATCTCTGTTCATCCTTAGATACTTTAGTTGTTGTTTCCATGAATCCTTGCAGTTTGTTCTTTGATTTTATGGTTGCATAATTTCATTCCTGTACTTTGAATTCATAGGACAGTTGAACTCAATTTCTGTACTTTGAATTCCTAGACTAGCACTCAATTCATGTCTTTTTGGATTTCTAGAATAATTAGATTAAGATATTTGGGTTAATCATTAGATTATTTGGTAAATAGGATTTCATTTTCTACAAGGGTAATCTAGATGTGATTTCATGATTCTTTCAATTTCTAGATCAAGAACAGCAAAAGGTAATTGTGACTGTATTCTATAGAAGGTAAACTAGATTAAGTGGATTCTTGGGATGAGCATAGCTGAATAGAGAATAGGATTGTTCATTTACAGCAATTTAGTGTTAATACAAGATGTCCCTGGGTTGACAATAAATATTGCACACTCTGTATGTGAGCTGTAATTAACTTGCATATTGGGTGCCCAACATTTTGGTGTCGTTGTCGGGGAGGACAAATATTAAACACTATCATAGTTGCATCCTATAATTGTTTCTATTCAGTCTCTTTTAGTTTTTTGTTGGAATGATTTGGGTTGTATGAATACAATAAGGGTAAAGAGTGATCATCTTACAACTCCCAAAACCCCACAAAATACTAATAGTGCAGGTGGTCGAGGTCACGGTCGAGGTCCACAATTGGGAAGAAGAACATTCATTGACGATCTGGTTCACAGAACCGATTCTTCTACCAGGGCTCACTATCAAGAAATACCTATCAGAAGAATTCCTACCAATCCTCGGGTGCCAGCGTCAGGATCCATAGTGCAGAACACACGAGCAGCTACAAAATCTTCAAATACCCCTACAGAGGAGGACAAAGTTATTACAGTAGGATCTACTGATCGAGGTCAAATCTATCACATTAACAAAAAGGTTGTAACTGAAGAGGAGTGGATGCAATTCCATCAAAAAAAATTTGATCAGTGGAAGGAAGAAGAGAAGAACAAAGAGGAGAAAACAGAAGAAGGAATGAGTAACAGACACAAATCTGACGAGGAAGAGGCAATGGGAGAAAACCATCATCATGAAGACCATTCCCTGCCTGAAGCGATGGTGGCTACACTTTAGTTCCCAATTCAACAACCAGAAGGGATAGCCCCTGTGAAAAATATATCGCCATCGGTGTTGCCTCTCTTTCATGGAAACACGGTAGAGGATCTGGATGAATTTATTTTTGAGTTTGATATCCTCTATCATAGCTATGACTACATCATCGATGCACAAAAGCTGAAGCTCTTCCCTGCCACTCTGAAGGACAATGCATTACGCTTGTTCATGAGCCTCAAAGGTGAAACTGTTACTAATTGGGACAGGATGAAATAGGTGTTCTTGGAGAAATATCAGGAATATTGTAACAACAAGGACAAGAGAGAAGAATTGTTTAAAATGGTGCAGAAGGAGGATGAAAGTCTGGAAGATTTTGTAGAGAGGCTTTTATACAATGTGTAAAAGGCTGGATAGACAAACATGGGGTTAGATGTGATCAAGATAATCCTACTTCGTAGGATTAGGGATGATTTCCTAGATATGTTAAACCTGTTAGGAAAGGGGGATATCTCCAAGGAGTCTTTCAACAAAATTGTGGAATTATGTAAAAGGTACTCCAGGGGATCTTCCAGGAATAACAAGCGGGAAAAATGGGATAAGCTAGAACGTGATGTCTTTGACAGAACTCATAAGTCATCTAATGGAGGAGCCACCAGTGCAGAGATAGGAAACCCCATTGAAAATTTCAAAACAAAAATGATGAGCTCTATCTCCTTAGAAATCAACGTCCTAAGGGCAAATCAAAAATAGGAAGTAGAGGATCTCACACTAGGTGTGTTCTGTCCTCGATGTAGAAAGAACCACCCTCTGAAGGAGTGCCCGCTCGACAAGGTAGAAGTGTGTCAGCTGTGCGAGCTGAACCACAACACAAAAGAATTCCCATCACCTCCCCAAGTGAAGGTTGTTCTACAGGCATCAACTCCAGAGGTGGAACCGGCCTACTTCATTGCACAAAAGAAGCCTTGGCAGCCTCAAAACCAAGGTATGACTCCAGACTCGTTTCCATTTTTGAATAAAATGAATAATTGGAATAATATGTAGAACGTGAATACACAATTCCCTTCATATTATTCTCAATGGAACCCCTCTCAACCTTCAATGCAAAATTATAACTCCTGGAATCTCTGGGTTTAGCCACCATAGCCACCACACCAACCAAATTCTTGGTCCCCTGGATGGAGGAATTTCCATCCAGGGAACCAGTTTCCTCAACAACCTCCACATCAACAGCAACCATACCCTCCTCAATATCCTCAATATCCTCATCAGCAGTTGCAGCTGTAGTTGAAAAACAATGCTACCCTAATATGCAGATATGATATCAGTTTTCTGCTTAACCTAATCCTAACCCAAATAATAAAACAGTCCATCAATTTGAGATTGTCAACATGCATGCCTACTCCCTTTCTCCTATGCCTTGTAACGATATTCGCTTATGATCAGGAAAGGTAGTGGAGCCTGTAATCATTGAAGATGTTCCATCCCCTGTACATGACAAAGAGGTGAATCCACAGCATCTATCTAATACAACCCCCATCATTGAAGATGTTGAACATCCCACTAATGGGTCGACTGAAACACATAATGATACATCTAGTGACACACAACCTACCCAGCTGATTAGGAAACCACCATACCCTGAGAGATTGATGCTACCAAAGGTAGTGGGACAACCTTAATTTAACCTCTTAGGAGAGTTAAAGAATCTTTATGTTAAAATTCCCCTCCTTCAAGCTCTTCAAGATGTACCTATCTATGCTACAACTGTTCAGGATCGATGCACAAGGAAACTAGGAAGGAAGCCCAGAGATCCTCCCACTGTTCATGTCATGGGGAAATTATCTACATTAATAACGGGAAAAACCCTTCTGGCCAAATATGACGATCCTGGGAATCCCACTGTCACTGTGCAGATTGGGCATACATAGATACCTAATGTACTGGTAGATTTAGGAGCAGTGATTAATGTCATGAAAATTTAAACTGAAAGAAAATTTGGGATCACTAATCTTAGACCAACCCCCACCATTTTAGAACTGGCAGATAGATCCACCATTAAACCTGAAGGAATTTTGGATGATCTCATCATCTCAGTTGATTCTTAGGAGTTCCCTACTTACTTCTTTGTTTTACAACCTAAGTCGTAGCTAGGAGGACAACCACTGATCCTAGGAAGGCCTTGGTTAGCCATTGTTGATGCTTGCATCAGCTGTCAATTGGGGTCTATGACCATATCATATGGCACTAAGACAAAGAACCTCACTCTCTATCCTCTAGCTCGGTTGAGCCTAGAAGCTAAAACTTCTTTATGGATGGAGCCAGAGGAAGAAGAGGGCATTTAGACATTATTAACTATAGGGAGGGCCTTAACCTTTAAGGATAAAACTAAATATGATGCCATTAATAATTTCATCAGTGAACCCAATTCGTTCAATAAAGAAGTTTATCAAATCCTGAACATTACTCTGTTGAAATATTGTAACTTCGAAGAATATTCTATATGTATCTTTTTTGTGGTCCCCGATGGTCCTACCGGGAGAACCACTTGTATTACTTTGTACCCCAATGCTTCTAATCAGAAGAACTAATCAAAGTAATGAGGTAGTCCCCTCTAATTGTAAAGGTGGGTCATTAGCACCCCAGTGTGTTTACTTGAGCCTACATGTGTAACTTGAGCCTACATGATTTAACTTGAGCCTACATGTCAGACGAGTTAAGTAAAGTGAATGGATGAATATAAATAGAGGTGTAGCGCTCCTCATTTGGAGCACATACACTCACTTGTGTAGTGCACTAGTGAAGGAGAGAAGTAGCTGGAGAAGGAGGAGGATCGGGCTTTTGATCTCCTTGTTGGTTTTACCTTTTATCGTTTTGAGGAATCTATATTGAGGAAGCTTTTTGCTGGGTTTTTTCCCTTTAGAGTTTTCCCAGGATAAATCTGTGTTGTTCTTGTGATACTATTTATTTCAGTGATCCTATTTATATGCTTTTGTTATGAAAATGAAATGAAATACTAATGTTTTAGCTAAGCATATGAAAATTTAACATGGTATCAAAGCTAACCTGAATAGGACAGCTTTCACAAGGTGAAATAGCTCTCTCTCTCTCCCCGAAAGAAATTAGGGTTTTTGGGAAAAATTTTGAGTCTTGAAAAAATGCTTGCATAGAAAGTTGTGCCCTCCTAGAGTGCATCTGTTGAGCCTGGAATCAAGTTTTTTGGATGGGTGTGTCTCCAAAAAAGTCAAACCCTAGTTTGACAGCCGCACTAGAAAATTGCTAAACCAGAAAACTATAGAAGCTGAATCTTGCAATTCTAATTTGGAAGGTGAAGAATTGAGATCTCCAGAATCCAAGAACATTAGTCAACTCACCTCATTCAAGCGCATCTCCTGGTAAGGTCAGTTTCTCATTCCACAAAATTTCAATTTTTTTGTGATCTTCTGACAAGATGGCCCCAAGCACTAAGCTTGAGGACAAGCTAGAAGGCATAGAGAATTTCGGAGCATGGAAATACAGGATTGGTCTCATTCTCCAAGAGAATGATCTTGATAATTATTTCAAAGAAGAAGTGTCAGAACCTGAAGAAGCTGAAGCCAAGGAGAAACATAGAAAGGATATGATTAGGGCACAAAGGATTATTGCTGACTCCATCAAGGATCACTTGATTCCTCAAGTGTCATCCAAGAAGACTCCAAAATAAATGTATGATGCCTTTTCCAAATTGTATGAGGGAAGAAACATCAACAGGAATATGAATCTAAGAGCTCAACTGAAGAGCACCAATATGAGTCATGGAGAATCCATCCAAGACTACTTCACAAGGGTTTCTCAAATAAAAGAGCAACTAGAAGCTATTGGAGATAATCTTGATGAATATGAAATGGTTATGACTGCTCTCAATGGTCTAACTAGACCCTGGGAGTCCTTCATTCAAATGATGTGTGCCAGAAAAGAAAGCATGAAGTTTGATGTTGTATGGGAATACTGCATTCAAGAGGAGACTAGAGTGGCAAATAGAGAATCCTTACTAAAATAAGATGATCAAGCCCTAGCCACTCACACCAAAATAAGAAGAGGCTAATCTAATTTCAAGAGAAGAAATTTCGAGGAGTCTCAACCTCCCAGAAGAATTCAAAGGGTAAGAGAAATACCTCCCATTAGAGACTATTCTTATTTTGAATGTTTTCATTGTAACAAGATAGGACACATTGCCCAAAATTGTTCTGTGAAGAGGCAAGAATATAGTAAGAGGATCAACAACAACAAAATACATCATGATCATCTAGTAGAAGATGAAGATGAAGAAGAAGAAGAAGAAGAAGGACCTCAAAGAAAACAAGCAAGAGAAGAAGATGTAGAAGAGTATGTGCTATTCTCTGCACTCTTTGGATCTATAACTCCTGGAGAAGACACTTGGCTTATTGATAATGGTGCTTCAAAGCACATGATGGGACAAAACAAAACTCTATCCAAACTTGAAGAAAAGAGTTCTCCTCAGAAAGTATCCCTAGGAGATGACTATCAATATCCGATCAAAGGAGTTGGTGAAGCAAGATACAAAATTGATTCAGGTAATCCCCTGAAAATGAAAGATGTATTATATGTATCTGGTCTAAAGAAGAATTTACTTTCTATCTCATCTTTAGATAAGAAAGGTTTTAGAGTTGCTTCCATAGATGGCCAAGTGAGTCATGTGGCCCAAAGGAAATAATATTGAAGATGAAATCATTATTGGTGAAGAAGAAGGAGGCTTGTATAAACTCAAGGGGCACTTAGAAATGGCCCTTGTGCATGAGTCCACTGACCCTAGTGAACTATGGCATAGAAGGCTTGCCCATGTTAATTACAAGGCTCTACCTCATGTGAACAAAGTAGTGACGAGATTACTAGACATGAAGATCAAGCATGAAGGCATTTGCAAAGGATGTGCGAAGGGAAATAACATCAAGAATCCATTTCCAAAAAGTGAAACTAAAACAAAAGGTACATTGGAATTGATTCATTCAAATGTTTGTGGTCCAATGTATTCTACATCCTTAAGTGGCTTTGAATACTACATCACATTTATTGATGATTTTTCAAGAAAGACTTGGATATACTTCTTGAAAGAAAAGAGTGAAGTGTTTGAGAAATTCAAGGAGTTCAAATCCTTGATCGAGAATCTTTCAGACAAGAAAATAAAGACACTCTGTTCAAACAGTGGAGGAGAGTATACCTCAAAAGAGTTTGATGCATTTTGCAAATATGTCGAAATCAAGAGGGAACTAACCTCTCCCTACAATCCTCAGTAGAATGGGGTTGCAGAAAGAAAGAACAGAACCATCATGGAGGCAGTGAAGACAATGATATATGATCAAGATCTTCCAATGCATCTATGGGAAGAAGCAGCAAGAACTGTTGTGTATGTGCAGAATAGAATATCTCATAGTGCTCTTGGGTTCAAGACTCCAGAAGATATGTTCATAGGAAAGAAGCCTGAGGTAAGTCACCTCAAGATTTTTGGTTGTCCAATATATATTCATATACCAAAAGAGAAAAGAACCAAGTTAGACCCTTCTATAAAGAAGGGGATATTTGTTGGATATTGTGAAGTATTGAAAGCATTCATAATTTACATTCCTGGATTCCATCATATTGAAATCAGCTGAGATGTGACATTCGATGAAGAGGCAGCCCTCAAGAGATCCAGGAAGTGCCAACATGAAGAAGTATATGAAGAAGAGACACCTCCCAGAAATGAAGAAACTACATGTCTCCCTGAATATGAAGCTCCTGAATAACATGACATGGAAGAACCTCAAGAACCTCCTATGATGGAAATTTCAAGAAAGAGAAAGCCTGCTTGGACAAGAGAAATTATACAAGAGGTAGAAAGATATGGAGCTCCTGAAGGCTCCACAAGCGAAAGAAAGAAACCTAAGACTTTCTCCAACTATGTAGCCTTGATGTGTGATCTTGTAAATCAAGAACCTACAAAATACAAAGAAGCGGTATAGAAGAAAGAAATGAAAGAAGCAATGACTAAAGAATACCAGTCAATAATGAAGAATGATGTGTGGGATATAGTTCCCAAACTAGAAGGAAAGAGTATAGTATCCTCCAAATGGATATTCAAAATAAAGCATGCAACTGACGGAAGTATTGAGAAGTGTAAAGAAAGATTTGTGGCCAGAGGTTTCTCTCAGAAAGAGGGAATTGATAATGAGAGACATTTGCCCCAATAGCATGGTATACTTCGATTAGAGCTATCATGGCACTTGCATCGATGATGAAGTGGGACTTACACCAGATGGATGTGAAAACAACTTTTATGAATGGTTTGATCGAAGAATAAGTATACATAGAACAACCACAAGGATTTGAATTTGAAGATAGACATACTCACGTATGCAAGTTGAAGAAGGCCTTGTATGGTCTTAAGCAATCCCCTTGAGCTTGGTATGAAAGGATAGACAGTTTCCTTTCAATTATGGGCTTTAGCAAGAGTAAATTTGATCCTAACCTTTATCTCAAGGTTGTAGAAGATGAACCTACCATCCTCTTATTATATGTGGATGACTTATTCTTGATAGGGAATGAGAAACAGATCATGGAAAGAAAGAAGAAACTAGCAGAAGAATTTGAGATGAAAGACCTTGGGTTAATGCACTATTTCCTAGGTCTAGAAGTACGGAAAAGTTTAGAAGGAATCTTTCTCAACCAAAGAAAGTATGCGGTAGAGATATTGAAGAGATTCAATATGTTGGAATGCAAATCCATGGCCACACCCATGGACTCCAACATGAAGTTGTTAGCTAATGACTCATCAGAGTTAGTGTATGTGACTCATGACAGATAGATCATTGGATCATTGATCTACTTAACAAATACAAGACCAGACATTTGTTTTGAGGTGAACACCTTAAGTCAATATTTGTTCAACCAAGACAGGTTCAACGAGTAGCTACAAAACATGTGATGAGATATCTGAAAGGGACTATAGACCTTGGTCTATACTAGATGGTAGCCATGAGTATAGATTGTATGGATACACAGATGCAGATTGGGCTGGAAGTATCTCAGATAGAAAAAGCACATCAGGTGGATGTTATAGTCTAGGGTCTGCTATGATTTCATGGTTTAGTAGAAAGTAGTCTATTTTTTCTCTAAGCACAGCCGAAGCAAAATATATAGCAGCTTTCTCTGCTAGTTGTGAAGCCATATGTCTTCAGAAGATGATGTCAGGATTATTCAACCTAGAGGTGGACACTACAGTGATTTTATGTGACAACCAAAGTTGTATAAAGATGACAGAGAACCCTGTGTTCCATGACAGATCAAAGCACATAGAAATTAGGTATTTCTACATCCGAGATATGATGGAAAAAGGAGCCATAAAGCTCCAGTATGTGAGTACTGATGAACAAGTTGCTGATGTATTGACAAAGCCTCTATCCTAAGTAAAGTTTGAACACTTTCGAGACAAGCTTGGTGTGGTTTGGAAAGACCTTCCCCAAAAGGGGGAGTAGTGATGCTGCAGTGGGATTGTATCATCCCTGGGCACTTTCCCTAAAGTGATCTGAAGACCTTGGTCCTCGAGAATGAAGAGGGATTGTATCATCCTATGAAATATGTCCCGAAGTGATCTGGTGACCTCGGTCCTCGAGAATGTGGCAGGATTGTATCATCCTAGGAAATATGTCCCGAAGTGATCTGGTGACCTCGGTCCTCGAGAATGTGGCAGGATTGTATCATCCCTGAACTTTAGTTCAGAACATATCCGGTGAACTTCGGTCATCGAGAAGGTGGCAGGATTGTATCATCCTTGAACTTCAGTTCAGAATGGATATGGTAAACTTCAGTCATCGAGAAGGTGGCAGGATCGTATCATCCTTGAACTTTGGTTTAGAATGGATCCGGTGATCTTCGGTCATCAAGAAGGTGGCAGGATTATATCATCCTTGAACTTCGGTTCAGAATGGATCCGGTGAACTTCAGTCATCGAGAAGGTGGTAGGATTGTATCATCCTTGAACTTTAGTTTAGAACAGATCTGGTGAACTTTGTTCACTGAGAAGGTGGCCGGATTGTATCATCCTTGGACTTTGGTTCAGAATAGATACGGTGAACTTCAGTCATTAAGAAGATGGTAGGATTGCATCATCCCTAGACTTTAAGTCCAAAAGAGATCCAAAGACTTATTTGTCTTTGTAATATGATTTGTAGGTTGTTGCTGATGATGATGATGTTTCTGATTGAAAGATTAGAATGTGATGATGATGATATTTTTGATGATGATGTTTCTGATCGAACAATCAAAGTATTTTTATGATGATTTTTTGATGATGATTTAATGATAATGTTTTTTGATGATGATGTTTTTGATCGAAATATTAGAGTGGTATGATGATGATGATTTTGCTGCTGAAGTTGTTGTTGATCGAAAGGTCAGAATGTTGAAGATGTTGTTGCTGATCGAAAGGTCAAAGTGTTGAAGTTGTTGCTGATCGAAAGGTCAAAGTGCTGAAGATGTTGTTGCTGATCGAAAGATCAAAGTGCTGAAGTTATTGCTGATCGAAAGGTCAAAGTGTTGAAGATGTTGTTGCTGATCTAAAGGTCAAAGTGCTGAAGATGTTGGTGATTGAAGCAGTCAAAGTATTGATGAGGCTAAAGACTAAAGATTGAATATGAAGACTACTTGATGTTGAAAAGCTTCCAATGATTTATAAATGTGTTACCCTAATGATGTTGATGATGTCCTCTATTTCTCTCTTATCATTTTTGTTGTTGATGTTGTTGTAGAATACCCTTCTCGTTAAGGGGGAGTGTTGAAATATTGTAACTTTGAAGAATATTCTATATGTATCTTTTTTGTGGTCCCCAATGGTCCTACCGAGAGAACCACTTGTATTGATTTGTACCCCGATGCTTCTAATCGGAAGAACTAATAAGAGTCATGAGGTAGTGCCCTCTAATTGTAAAGGTGGGTCATTAGCACCCCAGTGTTGTTACTTGAGCCTACATGTGTAACTCGAGCCTACAAGATTTAACTCAAGCCTACATGTCAGATGAGTTAATTAAAGTGAACAGATGAATATAAATAGAGGTGTAGCGCTCCTCATTTGGAGCACACACACTCACTTGTGTAGCGTGCTAGTGAAGGAGAGAAGTAGCTAGAGAAGGAGGAGGATCAGGCTTTTGATCTCCTTGTTGGTTTTACCTTTTATATTTTTGGGGCATCTATAGTGAGGAAGATTTTTGCTGGGTTTTTTCCCTTTAGGGTTTTCCCAATATAAATCAGTGTTTTTCTTGTGATACTGTTTCTTTCAGTGATCTTGTTTATATGCTTTTGTTATGGAAATGAAATGAAATACTGATTTTTTAGCTAAGCATATGAAAATTTAACATACTCTAGGTGAGGAAGAACAAGAAAATCTCACAGAAGAAGCACTAGTTAGTGACATGCATATAATCCCAGTATTTAAAAATTCAAAAAGTATTCCCATCGAGGTAGAGTCTAGAAAAACCTTGAATATCAACCCCATCCTCTCCTTAGATGAACATAAGCGTCTGATCAGTTTCTTAAAAGAACACAAGGGGGAATTTGCCTGGGAATATACAGACATGAGGGGTATTCCCTCTAACCTGTGCACCCATCATATTTATATTAAAATTGACTCTAGGCCTGTGTGCCAGCCTCAACGACGAATGAACCCTAATATTAGGGACATAGTGAAGGAAGAAATCCAAAAACTCTTGGAAGGAGGATTTATATATCCTATTTCAGACAGTGAGTGGGTGTCCCTGCTCATAGTTGTACCCAAGAAAAATGGTAAATGGAGAGTATGTGTGGACTATAGGGAGCTGAACAAAGAAACACAAAAAGGCCATTTTCCCTTGCCGTTTATCGATTAAGTACTCGACACCTTATCAGGGAAGAAGTTTTTCTCCTTCATGGATGGGTTTAGCGGGAACAATCAAATTTAGATTGCTCCTGAAGACCAAGATAAAACTACCTTCACTTGTCTCTGGGGAACGTTTGCTTATAGAGCGCTTCCCTTTGGTTTATGTAACACACCAGCAACATTTCAAAGAGCTGTAATCAGCATATTTTCAAAATTAGTTAATGATAGTATGGAAATTTTTATGGATGATTTTACTCCTTATGGAAAGGATTTTGAAGAAGCACTAGAAAATTTGAAAAAGGTTTTAACTCGCTGTGAACAGACCTAGTTCTCTTTAAGCACTGAAAAGTTCCATATGATGATGAGTGATGGATTAGTATTGGGGCATTTCATCTCTACTGATGGCATTCAGGTGGATCCCTCAAAAATCAAGGTAATAAAAAATATACCTACTCATGCAACTCAAAAAGAAGTGTGAAGTTTCTTAGGACATGTTGGATATTACCGAAGATTTATATAAAAGATTTCCAAACTTGCCTCTCCTTTGTTTTCACTATTAATGAAGGATGTGCAATTTGTTTGGAATGAAGCATGCCAGACAGCGTTTGTTAAGCTTAAGGAGAAACTATCCACATCTCCTATCTTAAGAGGACCCAATTGGACCCTACCCTTCCACATTTCTTTAGATGCTTCTGATACTACTATTGGAGCATTTTCAGGACAGTTGGATGGTCAAGTACCTTATGCAATTTATTATATTAGTAAAAAATTAGCCCCTACTAAACTTAATTACACTGTCACCGAANTTAACAAATTTTGACATTATATTACTGGATATCCTACATTTGTGCACACTGACCACTCTGCCATTAAATATCTAATGAATAAACCTGTTACTAATGCCAAAGTGACTAGATGGCTCTTATTATCATAGGAATTTGATATTACCATCATAGATAAACCTGGAAAATAAAATGTTGTCACTGATTTCTTATCTCGTTTCACTAACAATGGTGATAATTTGCCTGTTGAGGACTCTTTTCCAGATGAACACTTATTTGCAGTTTCAGCTCACTTTCCTTGGTATGCAGATGTCACTAATTACTTGGTTGTAGGGAAGCTTCCAGCACATATGTCCAAAAGAGAAAAGAGGAAAATTATTCAGCAAAGTGCCAGGTATTGTTGGGTAAACGGTCATCTCTTTTACGCGGGCCCTGATCTTGAGATCATAATATGTGTGAGAGAAGATGAAATCTTCCATATATTGAAGGCTTGCCATGATGAGCCTTATGGGGGGCATTTTGTAGATAGAAGAATAAGACACAAAGCACTAAGAATGGGTTACTATTGGCCGACCCTTTTTAGGGATGCAAAAAGATATGTCCAGTCTTGTGATAGTTTCCAAAGGATGGGTCAGCCCAACAGATTAGATCAAATGCCTCTGCAACCATAATCAGTGATTGAACCCTTTGATAAATGGGATTTAGATTTTTTTGGCCGTATCAGCCCTTGTTCTAGACAAAAAGCCTACATCTTGGTCTGTATTGACTATATGGCGAAATGGGTAGAAGTTGTGGCTCTGGCGAAAGCTAACGACCAAGCTGTGATTGATTTCCTGTATAGTGAAATCTTTACCCGTTTTGGGGTACCTAAGGAAGTGGTTACTGATGGAGGACCGTAGTTTATGTCGCATCAATTTGAAGCTCTGCTACAGAAGTACCATATTCAGCATCGGGTAGCTTCACCTTACCATCCCCAAGCCAATGGCCAGGTGGAAAGAACTAACAAATTAATTGAAGCTATCATCACCAAGACGGTCAAGAGCCATCGTAGAGATTGGGCTGACAGACTTCTGGAAGCATTATGGGCATATCGCACCACTTGGTGTAACACTACAGGTTTCTCTCCTTACGACTTAGCATATGGGGAAAGTGCCATCTTCCAAATTGAATTTGAAATTAAGACTTTGAAGATGGCCACAGAGGTAAACCTAGATGCAACTGAAGCCGAGAAGAGGAGATTGAACCAATTGAACGAACTGGATAAGAATTGGTTGGCTGCCGTGGACTAGACAGTGTTAATTCAGCAACAGAGATCCAATTGGCATGACCAATTCATCAAAAAGAAGGTCTTCCATGAGCGAAACTGGGCACTATTATACAATTCCAGATTCAAAAGAGATTTCAAGCATAAACTATGCACAAGATGGCTAGGGCCATACCTAGTGGATAGAGTATTTGATAATGGTACAGTCCACCTAGTAACCATCGATGAGAACTACACACCATTATTTGCTAATGGTAACAGCCTGCGACTGTACCATAAGCCCATTTCAAAGGATTCATTTATCTCACAAATTGCAGCTGATCTAGACTACTAGTTAGCACAAGGGCCGGAATTTTTCTCTTCCCCTGTCAATCCATAATTAATCACTGTAAATCGCATATGGATCTTTGTACATAAATAAATTGTTTTTTTCTGTTATTGTTATCCTTTTTCTTTTGCACTTGATCTGTTTTTATAAATTGTGCAGGAAATCGCTTGAGAGTGGTGGTCATTATCGATCCTGGAGACCAAAAATCATTCCTCTGTAACTTTCGGCACCAAATTTTTTTTTCTTTCCTTTCCCTTCAATAAATTTTCTGGCAGCTACAACACCTTTTTCTGGCAGCTACAACACCTTTTTCTGGCAACTGCAACACCTTTTTCTAGCAACTGCGACACCTTTTTTCAGTAGCTACAACATCTTTTTTTCGGCAGCTGCGACACCTTTTTTCGGCAGCTGCGACACCTTTTTCCGGTAGTTGCGACACCTTTTTCTAGCAGCTGTGACACCCTTTTCTGGCAGCTGCAACACCTTTTTTTGCTAGCTACAACACCATTTTCGGCAGCTGCAACACCATTTTCAGCAACTGCATCACCATGAAACTACACCTTCTTTCGTTTCCACAGCTACAACCCTGTTCTACTTTTGGCCACAAATCTCGTTTCACGCAGTTGTAGCACAGTCAATTTTTGTCCATATAACATTATTTTATCCTTTTCTGGTAGTTGCAACTCTGCTACATTTGGCTGATTTTTCTATCATTCAAGGTCACGCCTCTGCTTTGATTTCTTTATGGCCTGTGGTTGTGACTCCTATGTTATTGGCAGAGCTTTTGGCAAGATAGGAACTCCTTCAAATATGGCTTCGATTCCTGATGCCAGAAATTTGACTCATAATATAGTATTCATCATGTTTCCGACCATTTTAACATGATGGTTTTTGGTTCACCGGTGGAGAAGGTTGTTACAACACCCCTGTAATAATGATTACATTTAATGACTGCACAATGCACGAGTATGGCTTTTGCAATGAATCCAATCACATGTTCTATTAATATTCTCCAAAGGACATCCATTGTGCACTTTCGAAGGTATGGCTTTGATTAACTACTTGATTAAGTATCAATATGATTTGACAATATCAGTCGTACCTCCCTTTTTATGCCCATTATTGCATCGATTAACTCCTTGCTCGTGCGACGTAATGACTAATTATGCTACCTAATAACCACCACCTTTCCCAATTTGGGATGAAATTTCAATTAATCCAATGCACTGAAACTTTCCAAATTTACCCAACTCCCCTCTCAGTTGTTCATGCATACTCTATGCTATAACCTCCATTGTTGGAATCTGTAATTTGTCAAACTGCAATATAATTCTAAAGATAGAAATAGGGGTTTTCGGCTCGCTATGAACCTTCAAACATGCAAGAACTCACCAGAAATGCTGAATTTTCCACCATCTTTCAATCTACAGGTTGGATTGAATTTTTCCAACGCCTGAATGGTTTTCATCGTGAAGCAGCTTTACAGTTCGCCTTGAAACTTACAGAAACCCACTCAAAGGTTTGGGGATTGCGTATTGAATCCTATGAAGCCATAGTGGCTGAGGTCATTGGTCTTCCTCAAGAGGGACGAGCTTGGTTCGGACGTCAAACCCCCACTATTTCCATAGTACAGGAGTTTTTAAAGGAAGGGGAGAAAATTCAAACGACACGAAGGGGGATAGCATTATATTCTTTGCCACTACCATGGAATTAAGTCGCCATTTTTCTCAAGAAATACATCACCTGTGAAGGTAGGTACCAAACAGTCTATCATTCTAAATTTCCTTTACTATCTCATCTCCATCATAGGGTTCTGTGAAACATTCAATATTATTTACTCAATGATTTACATCATATGGCGGGGTTTTTCTGAGCTGCCAAGCACCCACTCGCCTCACTTACCCACCATGGCCTCATTAAACTAATAATATTATGGACCCTTACTCAACACAACCTAAATTGGGATCAATTTATAGCCCAAGCTCAGGAACCTGCTCCCTTGCCCGATGGTCCAATAGAAGAGGAAATGGACATACCTGTACTTGTGGGGCCTGTTCAACATCAGGAAGAGCAGGTCAATCCATAGTTGGGGGGAAATGTAGAAAATCAAGAGGTTCAGAGCCCCTCTAATGCAGTTGGGGGGGGAGATGAGACTGGATTAGAGAATCAGCTAGGGGAACAAGGAAAACAATTGGGAGAGGATGTACATGAAAACCTCATGGAAAAACTAAATAGTAGGGCAGTCTGACAGCAGAAGGTGAAACTGGAGCAGCATTAGATGCTGTGACAGTTGAACCTGAAGATGAAAAAGCCATGGAAATAGAAGAAAACACTGAGATGGTGACCATTTAATCCTCACCTGATTGGGGAGGAACCTTAATTGAGGAAGAACATCCCGAAGAACAAGAAAATGATGGAACTGGGGATATCCCTTCCACTTCAGCTGTAAATCTGGAAACTCCAGCACCAAAGAGAAAAAGGAGGAGATCAAAGGATGAAAAAAGGATGAAATTAATGTATCTCCACCAATAAGAAGGAAAAGAACTAGGTTAGTCGTAGCAACAAAAGTAGCAAGGGAAAGATGGGCAACCTTAGAAGCACAAATTGAGTTCCCCATTCTTAAACCCAAACCAATTGATGCTCCATAGGGACCAGTTGAAGAAGAACCTCAAATTGAAGGACTTCTGTTTGAAAATAGGCTATTAAAAGAGGAATTCCAAGCACTTAGAAAATAATTGGAAAACTGGAAAGAAGCATGCAAAAAATAGGGTGAAAGGAAGCTGCACACATTGGTTGAAGTTGCAGATCAATTGGAAGGATCAAATCCTACCAAGGCTAGCAATGTGGAAGAAAGAGTGGTCTATCCTACCTGTAGAGAAATCTTTAATGAGTCAGGTTATAAGGTTATAATTTGTCCCTTTACAACATAGTAGTCTGCACCTACAACTATGGAAGGACATGGACAACCTGATTTGAGAGATGATGGGACTCCCAAAATGAAACTTCATGGGAAGGAAATTGCAGATGAAAAGGATGCTATCACACAAGAACCATCATCTTTAAATATTTCTCATGAACTTACCAATCTGAGAAGTGGTGAAATTCCCCAAGAGAAACTTCAAGAGAAGGAAGTTTCAGATGAGCAGGATGCTGCCACACAAGAACCAGCATCCTTGAATATTCCTGTCAAAATTCCCACTAACCCTGGAACAGAAGAACCAGAGGATGAATTTATCCCTGAATTTATGGATGAAGATTGCACTAAGACCCCAAAATCCTCTCATGAGATAGAAATAATAGACATAGAACTACAACAGCAAAACAATGATGAGGTTGAACAGGGTGATGCCACACAAGAACCAACATCCTTGAATGTTCTTGTCCAAGTGGTTGTCCAAGTGAGAGAAGAAGAACTAGGGACTCAGGGCACTCTAGAATTTAATGAATAAATTTGTACTATGACCCTAGAATTGTCTCAGGACATGAAGATACTGGAATTGGAATCACAACAACAGGGAGACGAAGAAATTAATCAAGATCTTGCCACACAAGAACCAACATCCTTGAAAATTGCAGTATAGATTCATGGGATGCAACAAGAGGACAACCCTGAAGTGGATGTCATTCCTGATATGGATTTGGGTGAAGATGAACAAGTTTAATCACAACCCTCAGGTGATACTGAAATCCTTGAGGAACAGCTACATACTGAAGAAGACATCCAATCCCAGGAACATGAGGAAAAAAAAGAACAGGGCTATGTCACATAAGAACCAATAGCCTTACATTCTCTGGCTGAAATAGCAGCTCATGATCAGATAAAGAATAAGACTAAAATTCAGGAGGAAGTTGCTCCACAATAACCAACATCCTCACAGTCAGCTGCCAAAGTTGCCAAGGGAGAACCTTAGAAAAAAGATGCTGTTACACAAGAACTAGCATCTCTAGATGTGGTGAATGTTTTTGCTGAAGAAATTCTAGGAGGGGTTACTGTTACATAAGAACCAGCACCCCCAAAAATAGCTTCAAATGTGCACGATGTCCAATGTGGCATATCGGGTGATAAGGTGTGGATTGAACCCCTTCAAAATTTTTTTGACCTGGATTCTGACAAGGATGAGCATCCTGAAGATGGAGAAACTCTGCAACTCACAAGAGAAATCTAAATTTTGAGAATGGAGGTAAGAAAGTGGAAGAGCCAGGTGGAAGAATACCAAGAAGGGATGGTTTTCCTCACTGAGCATAAAAATACCATTAAGGAACTGAAGGAGAAATGGGAAGAAGAATGCATGACCCAGAGACTTCAAGAGGAAGAACTACAGAAGGAGCTAAGGGAGCTAAAAAATTTCCAGTCTATGCAGAAGGAAAAAGACCAGATGTATGCTCTTTCTCAAGAACTCTTGGGCACTAGGGTACCTTCCTCTTCTTACCTTGTCTTTTTATTTGAACAATTTATATGGCTTAAGTTAAGGGTTGTGAAAGAAGGGAGATAATTTGAGATAACAACCTCAGCAAAATTCTTGGAAACATTTTTAAAAGCAATTTTGAAGACCGGAATTTGCTGTGTGAATTGTATTTGCATGAGATGGCTTGTCCTATGGACCACCATTCAAATCCTGTCCCTTTTTCAGGTGATGTTCAGTTGATGTATTTTGCTTCTTTTGTGAGCAATCATGCTCAGTGGGAAAGGTCTTTTCAAACATTTTCTCACAATGAAGGCCACTCTAATCTATGGGTCTGAAGTGAGCCTCAAAATCCTCATATTTTTCTTTCTCGACACCGGAGTTTTCCCTCATGCCCTATCCAGACTCATCATATAATGGAACTGTAGGAAGAAGTTATTTCTACCTACATCAGCCAGATCTCCATACATCAACAAACAGCTTTGGTAGGAAGGAAGCACAGGTGGCAGATTACCTCTCTTACCCTCAGGAACAGGGACCGCAATTATTTTAGAAATTTTGAACAAGCACTTTCTAGGGTTGAGGGTTATGTTGGATGTATCAGGGAATGTGGGGCTAATTGGATGGGCCTGAAATTTAAATTTCCCCTCATCTACTGGCCAACAAAACCATATAGGATGGATTTCTCACTGACTAAGGAAAAGGAGCAACAATGTTGGAGATATTGGGTTTCCCATAGGGGGTTCATAGAAAAAGAAGGGACATCTGAGTTCCCCTACAACTTCTCTTCTCTCCATGAACGGAGCACAGTGCAAGATTCAAATTCAGAATAATGGAGGTTGTTGCATGAGGACATGCAACAAGATAGTTGGGGGGAGATGTTGGGCCCAGAAATGGCCCCTTTTTTACCATCCTTATTCACATCTTTTTGCCCTATCCTACCCCATTGAGTATGCCAAATAGATGTTTTTCCCTCCCTCTGCTCTTCAAGCCACCAAGGTATGATTGGTTATTGTATTATTTTATTAATACTTATGATTGTGGTAATTAAGGCTTTGTATCTCTCAATATGCTAACATATGATGGTTTATAAAGGTATTTTGAGATATAGAGACTACAAGTATAGTGGGCTGAACATGCTACGAAAAGGATGGGAATTCATCGCTCAAGATGATCGCCATCCATCCTGTTTGTGCCAGAAATTGTTTCCAGGCTACAAAGAAACAAGCCAACACAATCTCAAATATTCAATCAAACAAAAGTAGGTTTCAGAGTTTCTTGAAAGGTTTTTGTGGTTGTAAAGTCTGGTGACTGAAGGGAATACATTCATGAGCCAAGTAGGAACTAAATCATAAATAAATAAGAACAAAGATGCATAATATAATCACCATGTACCAATCAGAATATAATCTTAAAATTAATTCATAACTGACAAGCATTACAAGCAAAGAAACCATAAACCAGCAATGAATATATCATTCAAGTAGCTAAACAAGCTAAAAATGAAGCTAAAACAAAGACTGAAGGGTGATATAGATCATATATTTCATAGTTCTATTCAACAAATACAGATGAGAGTTATATAATTAGCTCATAAACAAGTCAAAGACATCCTTAAGCCAACCAAAAATCGAACCCTTTGCTCTCTTTCTCATCTATCTAAATACGGTTCCTCAAAAAATCAGTTAGGGTCTAAACCCTAACTGTCTTCAACCAATTCATCGATGGGATAAAGTGAAATTATAATTTACAAAATAAAGTATTTCTTCAAAAACATAACCAATAACTGACTAACTAAAGTATTTCTCAAAAGACATAACAAGTAACTGACTAACTAACAAACTCAAAGGTCTTTAGTAGCTTCAGCTAGTAAGGCTATTCCATCCAAATCTTGGGCCTTCTTCGTGGCTCTCTTCTGCTCAACTTCCATATCTGCTAACCTTCTTGTAAGTTCTTCATTCTGCTGCTGCAAGCCTCTGACAGTCTGCTTCAATTCTACACATTGTAAATCTGTGCTTCTCTTTCTCTTCAGGGCCTCCTTGGAAACTACAGTAAGCTCTTGATAATGATCATTTACTTCCTGTAAATCCTCCCCAAGTCTTCTATTTGCTAGGCTCAAACCATCATTTACTTCCTGCATATAATCCATTTGATGCCTGTATTGTTTGATGGTTCTTTGCAGGTTCTACTTGTCTGAGTCAAAAACCTTCCCTATTGTGGTATCCTGTATCTCACTGGGTAGCCATGGAATATCTAGCTTTCTGAAAAATGTTTTCATCTTCTGGCAACAGCTCTGAAGACACACCATGAACCATATGAATTTCCTGATTAGCTGCTTCAGTAGGTGTTGTTTCATCTATCAACTACTGGTCTTCAGAATGAGAGACTTCAACTTCCTTTTTCTATTGTTCTTTCAATATTTCACTTCTTAATTCCAAAAAGACAGCTGATAATTTAGTCTCGGTGAGACTAGCCTCTTCTGCTGACTTCAATGGCTTTTTCCCCTTTGTATAATGAGAAACTGAACTTTTTAGAACTGCTTCTTTCTCAATCTTTGTCTTTTCATCTGAAGAATCATCATCAAGCACCGTAATCTCTTTTGTATTTATCCTAGGGTTCAGTAACTTTTTCATATTCAACCTCAACTTGTTTCTTGGCCTAGTTTTGGGTCTCCATGTTGAGGCAAGCTCTCCCATCATTTTCAAACTTTTACCTTGATGTTTAACTGTGGAAAACTCCATAGCTTTAACCTTGATTTTCTTTTTCTTAGGTCTGACTATCTTATCTTCTAGACTGGATAATTCTCTGCATGAACCAACCCTAGTTTCAGTTTTGACAGTGATTTTATTTTCTTCTAACAGATATCCTTCATCCTCTGATAAAATAGTGATTGGGCTTCTTTGTTGGACCTGAATGTTTTCTTCCTTTACAGCAATATTCTCTGTGACAACAATTTTCTCCTCCATGAAATTTTCTGCTGGTGCCCTATCTTGTACAGGGTGACCTTCTTTTTTTGTACATAGCAAATCTTTGCCTTTACTGTCAGCTGAAAAAAAATTAGGCTCATAGTCTCCCTTCGAGTGTTCTGTCACCTCTTCAAGTTTAATATCCTTTTTGTCTTCAACCTTGATTTTCTAACCTAGTTTCCTAACTAGGGTTTTCCCGTTGTCCACATGTTTTTTGGTTTGCTGCTCTTCCTACTTAATTTGGAAACCAGACCAGAAAAGAAAATAATCTCATGTATTCCCTTCTCTTTGTAGAGCAGTGCTAATAATGAGCTTGATTAAACCATGATGGAAGATGGATTGTGTAGTATGATCATGATGCTCCTTAACTCTACTTGACATCTTCTGCAAACTTTTAAACAAAAAGAAAGGAAGACTCATTCTGGATTCACCAACCAGATGCTGTAAGAACCTAAAATGATATTTGAAGACATAGGCATATCTCCCCTCACAGGTGATATAGCTTTGTAGGAATTTAATGGGCTCCACCCACTCATCTCTGAAATTATGGATTAGTATTCCTTTGCTCCAATCTGGAGTAATGCCAGGTAAAAGGAACCTTTGGGCATTAAAGGTGAAAGGCAGATTTTTGAACCACATTTCACCTTCATTTCTGACTCCTGTAGCTTCAGCAACTAGCTCCATAGTCAACTTAAAATTTAGAGTATCAAATACTACCATGTCCTGGTTATAGCATTGGGAAAATTTATAAGAGACCTCAGTGTTATAGCCATCGATCTTCTTGAAGAAATCCAACCAACCAGCATTCTGAAAAAGCTCTGCACAACCTAGAAATTGGTCAATTCATTTCAGCTCAGTGGGCTCAACCCTGTTGGTTTTGCCACTTTTTCCCATATATTTTCAATGGCTAAAACCTGTGTAATTTTAAATCCCTCTGAATGACCTAACAACTCCTTTTTTCTCCTCAAGCTTCTAGGGTTTCGATAATCAGCTTTCTTCGATTCTCCTTGACTATTTTCTCTTGATTTTTTTAACAGTCTGTTTTTTTTTCAATGCAGGACAAGATTTACATCAGGCTTGAGTAATTTTAGGTCAACAGAGTGCCACAAACTCTTCAATAAAACTGCTACTGAAAATAACTACCATCTCAGATATTCATTTTGATGCTAGACCCTATCTAGAATGTATGAAGACATCTGTGTGTTATAATGATATGAGAGCAATCTTATGTCTACTCGCTTTCTACTCCAACTTGTATTTAGCACCAAAACCAGTCATCTTTCTAACACCTAATCAGACTAGGTCTTCATGCAATTCACATGCTCAGCTCATTCATTGCATTGTTTACAGGTAACAAATAAATCTGTGAAACTTTGGTCACCACAAATTGCACAAATATTCACCCTACCATATTTTCAGGCTTTGATAGGGTCATTGTTCAATACAACTGCTACCTTTCAACTTTTCACTTGCCACAGCATCTAAAAACCTCTTAGACTGATATCTCTTCAACAGGAGTTTTGTTAAAAGCATACATTTATGTTTTCCTGAATCAATTTTAACAAAACAAGCTTTACTGGGAAAGCCCCAATTAAGCAGCCACAATTAGGTTAACGTGGAATACCTTATTCCTGTCTTGTTGTAGATGTTTAAAATCAATCCTTGAGCTATTTGATTGTCAAATTTAACTATACAAGTGTCTTCGGGTCTCCAATTTGCTTCCAGCTGGCGCGACGAGAAATTCCTAAATCTTCTCTGTAACTGTGAAAGCCCTAAATCTCCTCTATAACTGCAACTTCTAGATTTTAAGCAAATTTCCTCGCTCCACTTAGTCTCCAGTTTCGCAATGCATGTATGGAGAACTCCTTTCACTTCAATCTAGGCTTGTTTGTCTACTTGTCACAATTCGCCCAACTTTAACTAATGATTTGCCACGATCTCCTTCTTGCTGTAAAACGCACCTGTTTGCATGATCATTACTAAAGAAACACGTATCAAAACCCTTTAAGCATGTGATTAGTCATCTAAAAACCAAAATCGTGGGAGAAAATTGCTTAAAAACTGGTGATTTCGGCGCCCGTGATATTCTTGTAGCACCGCAGTGTAAACTTTTCGTCGTTGCGCTACAAGAATATTTCAAATTCAATTTTGGCGCTGTTTTAGTCATTATTTCCACTTTAAATGAGCTTTAAGTGATAAACTATGATCATGATGTTGTTTGTGAATTAGTTAATCCACATAATGTCCTGTAGAACCCTTCAATACCATAATAAAAACAAACCTAATGAAGACCTAAAGCAAAAATCAAAATTTCACTTAAAACCAAATTTTTTTTAAAATAAGCAAATGAGCAAACTTAAAATAAAAATCACAAGCAAAATATAAAACTGAAGAAAACAAGATCATGACTTAACACATCCTACCATTTCCCAAGGAATGTGGTCCTAGTATATTATTCCAGGCAAAGTTGTACAAAGATAGCTGCAATAGAATGCGACAGATTTGGAGGTCAACAGTGTGTTGTTGCTTGTGTATAGCTGTGATCCGAGGATATCATTATTTCTGTGTCAATTAACAGTTTCCCTATATTTCCTATCTTTTCATCTTGCCACGGTTGTAACAGCTGTTGTAATATGGAGAACTGTTCTTGTAGAAATTCAGGCCTGCAGTAGATTAATTTCACTCACAGCAATTAACAATTGATCATGCAAATTATCAACAATGGAGACTGAATATGGAGCTGTAACACAAAATTATATTAACTGAGTGTACAATAGCCAACCCTGTAATAACATAGGCTGCTGAATATATAGAATACATGAGCAAATCGAATGCATAAGGAAGCATCCAAATCTAGCATAAAGCAGGCTTACCCAAAATAGGCAAATCCCCCATAGGTGTAAAAAGCTGATCCCAAATCTATCAAGGACCCCACGAATTATCAAGGGCGCATGGGCAAGCTAAAGAGTGGTCAAATGGCAGCTCATACATGCTTTTGCATGGAGGAAAGAGTGGAGGATGAAAGGGGAATAAAACAGGTTCACCTCACCTAGTCTAGCTTTCCTTATGTGCTTTAAAAACTGGAAAAGCAGTCAACAAAGCAGAAAAAGCAGAAGGGCACCTAGGAGGCCAGGAATAAAGCAGATTTGATTCCCAGGACTTTCCAAAGCGCTCCATGAGTCAATAATGGCAAGTTTGACCTCTATGGATAGGCAATTGACAACTTGCACATGGTGGGACTCATGGACTAGGCAAATAAGACAAAATAAATGAAATAATGTCTAAGTGGGTAAATACTATGGGTTGATTATTCTAACAGTTCTGAGCCAGGGGTTGAACCCGTAACCAATTCATTGTATTAGCTGTGACTAAGATTTGTGTAATCGATCTTCCTTTTTAATACAAGGAGTTACTTAAGATCTAAGGGTTTTAACATGCGTTATATCTAGGATCTCTATGTGAAGGCTGGGCTATCCTTCCCACAGGGATTGCAGAGTTAATTTAGGCATTTTAATTATTCTGTCGTGTGATGTTATGTTAATTTTATTTCTTGATAGGAAGCTATAACAGTTGTGGATTTATAGTGTGTTATTAATTGCATCTTTTGAAAATTTGTAAAGGCATGGTGTGACAGTCGACTGGGTAGGTAATTATTCCTTATGCAAATTGCGTGGTAGCTGTAATAGCTCTATTCATCCTTAGATCTTTTAGTTGTTGTTTCCATGAATCCTTGCAGTTTGTTCTTTGCTTTCATGGTTGCAGAATTTCATTCTTGTACTGTGAATTCATAGGATAGTTGAACTCAATTTTTGTACTCTGAATTCCTAGACTAGCACTCAATTCATGTCTTTTTTGGATTTCTAGAATAATCAGATTAAGATAGTTGGGTTGATAATTACATGATTTGGTAAATAGGATTTCATTTTCTGCAAGGGTAATCTAGATGTGATTTCATGAGTCTTTCAATTTCTAGATCAAGAACAACAAACATTAGAGGAAATTTCAACTCAAAATGGGCCTTTTAACTTTTATTCAAATTCCATGTCATCATGTGTTAGCCAATGAAATTGATTTAAATTTGAAATACCGTATAGGTCTTAAACACTTTTTTAATATAAATTTGGGGATAGGTATCATAAAAAAACTACTTTTTTTGTTTGTATTTTTGACATATCTCCCTGTGTTTTTACTCAAATTTTGATCGGGAGAGCTCGTTGGATGCGGAATTTAATTCCACATCCAACGAGTACCCACTCAGTATACTTTTGACAGACCCCTCTACCCCAAAAACAAGAAATACCTGAAAAAATGGAATGATAACATCATCATTCCATTTTTTCAGGTATTTGTTGTTTTTGGGGTAGCGGGGTCTGTCAAAAGTATGCTAAGTGGGTACTCGTTGGATGCGGAATTTAATTCCGCATCCAATGAGCTCTCCCGATCGAAATTTGAGTAAAAACATGAGGAGATATGTCAAAAATACAAACAAAAAAGTAGTTTTTTTCTTTTCTTCCTCCAAAATTAATAAATATTATTTTATTATTTTAACTATTATTTTATTAATTCATTTTAGGAGGCCCATTTGAGTTGAAATTTCCTCTAATGACGTAATTATGACTGTATTCTTTAGAAGGTAAACTAGATTAAGTGGATTCTTGGGATGAGCATAGCTTAACAGAGAATATGATTGTTCATTTACAGCAATTTAGTGTTTAAGAATATATTGTGCATGTTATCCTTGAAATACAAGCCGTCCCTGGGTTGACAATAAATATTGCACACTCTGTATGTGAGCTGTAATTAACTTGCATATTGGGTGCCCAATAAGACCCTCTTTTGGGAATGAACCCCTCCTCTCTCAATTTCATAAAACATATGATTTTGGACTTGTCTTTGGAAAAGCTATAACAAGTGTTTGTTACCGTCTTTGAACTCGTAAAACTGAAAAGAGGCACTCATCAATCATGATGGGGAAAATGGGAAGGGAATCATTTTGCAAATAACTGGCAGTTTTTCATTACCTTTGAACATGGCACTTGTCTACATATCATTTCAATAAATTGGGTATTCAATTGATTTCCATGGCGATCCACTTTCATGAGTCATGTCGCTCCTTTGAGTCTTTCAAAAGAATGCATTGTCTACCGTCGCACTATGTGTTTGTCTGGTCTAGTCATGCTGCCAAGGCTCTTGTCATTCCGCCCGATGTTCAAAGGGAAGTTGAAGAAGTTTTACCTCGATAGTCAAAATAGTCTCTATGTCAGTACTTTTGAGTCAGTCTTATGGTTACTACATTCACGTCATTCCAGAACTATGTTTCGAGTTTTGAGTCATCGATGTGGGAGTCATCATGGCCCTCCTTCGACGAGACTATTCCCATCGACATCAGCTCATCATCCAAGAAATAGTCTTAGAAACAAAATTTAATACCTTGAGATCGGTATGCCTCAATGACATATTATCTCGCTCTCGACATAGGTTCACATCATTGACCTTTGCTCGATAGAATCGACTGGTTGTTCAACATTAGAAAATCTATTCACGCTTAGTAGATTGTACTAGGGTACCTTGGGAATCATTGACATTAATGGTGATCTCCCTCGCACTTGTTAACAGTTCACATCATTAGCTGGTAATCAAGTGGTTTCTACCATGTTCGACTTCATATCATTGTAATCACATGGTTAGACTCGTACTTTGTGGAAGACGAGATGAAGACCCTGGGTATTTGTTTAGCGCTCATTGCTTTCCCCAGGTTGCGATGGAGTTTTGTATATCTAGCATGGATCCACATTTGTATGGTCGTGGCTATGCTCAAATTTGCGTATGTATGACACAGATCTACATTGTATGTCTGGTAGCTATGTCCAAGTTTGAGTCCTCTATCACATGGATCTACATCGTATTCTAGTAGCCATGTTTGTTTATTCCTCTCATGGATCTGCCTTGTATTGGTCCACATCCATGAGTTGGTTACATTTTTCTACGAGTCAAAAGTATTGATGTCCTGTAGATGCCTACTAGATGACATTATTTGACCAAGTTGACATTTTCGCCTCGAAGTGACACCTTGTTCTGTCAAAGCTCTCGCTTATCATATCCATCTAAGTCTCATGCTTTGGGGGGGATTCTGTTATACCTAAATCCTGTCACCATCATGTGATAAGACCCTTAACTTCCATTTTTTCCCTTAATCCCAACACTTAGAGTGGAAACTTGCTTTGTTTGTCAATTCTACTTGGGAAAAACCTAGCATCATGCTTGCCCTATGGCTGATGAGTCGTACCTTGCTTAGCACTGCCTATATCCAGTTTTAGAGAAGTTGTGCCACCACCTATGGTCTTTGTTCTTAAATTGGTTCTCATCTAAACTGCTCTATCATAAGGGAACAAAAGCGATACCCTAGGTAAAATGGAAAAAAGAAAAGTTTCTCGAGGCTTCTAGAACTTGAGCCTCATGTCCTCCCTTATCCCTATCATTATGGGTTAGTTTGAGCTCTAGATCCCCGTTGATAGGATCTTGGAGCCACCTCACCCACCATTCTCTCAACTATCCCTATCCATTAAGCCTTATAAATACAAGCTCATATCCATAGTTGAGGGGGAGAACTATAGAGGTATTATTATGTTGTTGGATTGACTACCTAGTACAAATCATTGGAGAGCATAGAGAGCAAAGTTGGAGCTTATGGGGATGAAGTGTTTGTCTCATGGAGGGGATTTTCGACACTAAGGAAATGGTTGTAAGATTCTCCATACATTCTTAATGCAAAGCTGATTTTTGTCCCACATTACTGTTGTTTTGATTTCACATGTACATGTTGTTAGATTCCTTAGTCACTAGCATGGATAAGTAGATGATTTTCTAGTAGCTTTGATGTGCTTGTATGTTTGATATGTTTGTAGGTACACAGGTTCACAATCAAAGCCATATTCCAGGTGTCTACAACATTTAGGGAAGGTCTTCATCCTTTTTTGTTCACTCATTTGTTCTGGATCTGAACCATTCATACCAGAGGAACGGCTTCTGTCTGCAGAAGGTGCAATATTCCTGATAACAGGAAGGAAAAACATTTGTTTAGTGTACATAATAGAGTAGGATGAGGCCAAAAGAGATAGATAAATGTGGTAAAAAAGGGGTCATTCTTGGTCCCAATAGCTACTAGATGATGGCAAATGATTAGCTACATGGCCCACAGAAGCAGAGATTTGATCATTCCCTACCTTCACCATCCAGCATAAACAAACAGAATCATCAGTTCAAAAGTACATTCAGAGTTCCATTGTTTAAGGATAAACCTTTTTCATCCATTTTGTAGTTTCCTTGACCTTTTTTGTCGACCATTATTTAGAGTTAGTCCATTTAATTCATGTCTTTGACGGTCCTTACTTCAAAACTTTGTTCTATATCCACTCAGTCTCTAACTTACCTCGTGTTGGATGATGAAGGATGCCTTAATGTCTTCCTTCCAATGGATCTCTTCCTATAAATGTCAACACCTCTTTCTCTGGGAATGATATTTAGATTTTATGACAACACCTTGTGCATTGTAGTCACCATTGGAAATTTCCCTTGCTATTGGGTAGTGGGATTACCTTAATGTCTCATACTTGATGGATTCTTCAAGTGTTCGAATTTGACACCTTGTATTCACACATTTTAGAATGTACTAGGTACCTTGGGGACCATTTTCATTAGTGGTGGTTTCCCTTGCGTTTGTTAATGGTTCTCATCATTAACCGGTAATTAAACAGTTTCCTCCATGTTTGACTTCAGATCCTTTATTCGCATGGTTAGGATTCGTACCTTTGGGTAGTTTGGAATCTTCATATTTTGTTATTTCTCGAGTTGCACAAAACCTTGTCACACTTCATATGACATTTTGCTGAGACAGATATCCACCTTGTATTTTCGTGGCTATGATTGATTATTGAGCATGGATCCACCTTGTTCACTTGTGGCCATGATTCCTTTAGATTTGATATGGCTCCTTTTTACATATTGAGCGACCATGATAGCTACATCAGTTATGCACATTTTGGATATTCATGTATCTTTATGGATATGATTTTTATATGGAGTTGTATGTCCTAAATATCAGTTTTGTCTCACATTTATCTCTCTTTCAGGTACCTCTGTTAGAGCCTTTCGATCTTGAATTCTCTGCTCTCTCCATACTCAATTTTTTATTTTATAATGTATTTCATATATCATCTTCCCCTCTAACCTCATACATTAAAAGGAATCTGTTATAGCCTAAAATGACACATCTCTTTCTGTGACCACTTTCTTGTGATTCCGTCGCATTTCGACACTTCATGAAAGTCACTGAAAATACACATAAATTGGAGAAGCCATATCCATATTTGTGTAACTCTGTTTGACCTCTTCTCTACACTACTGGAAAGGTATATGAGTAAGCAAAAACTATCAAGGAGACTCCAAAGTCTGAAAATTCCAATAATTACCCTAAAATGAGCATATTTGACCTATTTGTGACTTGTCCTACATGGTACCCATGAATTTCACCTATGTACTTGCGACTTGCCCCTCATGTTACTCACAAATATCCCAAATTAATATTGTGTTCACAACTCTTGTTACTTCATCTCGTTATTATCTTGTTGAATTCATGACTTTTGTAACTGTAACCCACGAATTCGTCCTATAGATGTCAAAAATTGAATGTTTCTCGAATTTTGGGTAGTTTGGGTGGTTTCGCAATAGACTTCTTCGGTTGTAACTAATTTATCTTTGACCCTATCTATTTAGAAATGTATAAATAGAGGTAGAGTGGTCCACGAGAATGGAATTAAACTTTTGCATTGTTATGCTGGAGGAATTGGGACTCTCATTCCCCCCACCTTTTCCCTAGAAGCTATCTCCTTGTGTTTCACAACTTGGAGGCTGAGCTCCTTAGAGAAGAGAAGCAGCAGAACCAGATCAAGGTTTCATGAGGTGCCTAGCTTGGAGAAGGTATCATTGTACTTCTTCCATGTTTAATAAAGATGTGATGTCCTTCTTCTTCCCAAATCACTGTCTAATGTATGTTATACTTATGTTTGTGGTCATAAGTTTATAATAATTAGATAAGGTTTTCATATTTCTTTGATTATAATTGCTTTACATTTATTCATATTTGTTTGAGGAAGGTATAATTCATTTTGGAGGTCTCTTGGAGCAAGAGGAGAAAGAGGAGGATTGAAGGGTTGCTTGGATAAACCTTTGTTTGACTAAGTTATGAACCATTATAATATATGAACCTTATTTATATATATTTGTAGAACGATATGGATATCTCTTTCAACCCCAGTATGTTGATGGCTTGTTAAACCCTGGCCATAGGAAACTTTCATCTACAACAACAATTCTGGTGAGTCTTGGAAAGTGATGAGTTCAGGGCCGAGTATGAGTTGATTATATGGACTAGGGAAGAATCAGAAAGACTTGGAAAGACTTATGAGTCTTGGTTGAGTCAAACTACGCTGGAAAAAAGCATGTCCCATTCCATCGACTTTAAACTAAATTAGGAAGGGGTTTGGATTCTTAGATTTGGCTTACTCAAGATACATTTTTTATCCTCATTTCAAACCCTCAATATTTTCTCTTCAGATCTAAATATCAATAGATTTGGGGGATCCTCCCCATAATGCACAAGTTATTATTGCATCGTTTCCCCTTCGAAATATTCCTTCTAGTATAACCCCATGTTTCTTCTATGTTTATGTACTATATGATAGTTTTAACTATTCAATGTTTTTTTTAAATAGTACTAAGCAAATCTAAATGGAATGGAATTAATTATTTTTAGCAGATGAATCTTCCCAACACACATGTCAATATTTTAATTTTCCTAGCATCCATAGTTCTCCTTTTATGCGTTGTATGTATCTATAAGTTTCAACATCTTAATCATTCACCAGACTTGTTTGAGGATCTTACACATTATTTCCTAAAATTTCACCTTTTTGATAAAGATCCATGAAGTTGGATCTGGTACTTGTATACAAGATCTCAGAAAGTGTAAACTTGTATAGAATCCACTTTCTTATCTTCTTATTTATCGACAAGTTCATAGTTGATTCTATATGTATGAATTTAAAATTCATTGGATTAGTCTTTGCGAGTCGTGCATACTATTTCATGTAAGTACTTGTTTCATTATTTCACGTTTTAGGCAATTGAACCATGCTTTCTCCTTTTACAACTTATTGCACTCTGTTATGATTGGTCAGTGCCTTGTTTCTGTGCATGTAGTAGTAATTGGTTGTGCATTAGGATACTCTATATTCTGCATAAATTTAGTAAGTGTCTCGTTCCGACCTTCCAAACCATGGTGAGAATGTGGTTTCCTAATAACCACAGAGTTACTTTTTATTGATACTATTGGCTAGCAGATAGTCAAAAAGTTCTTAATGGTAGAAAAAAAAGTTTCTCTTTTAAAATCTATTATTATACAGGACCTTGAGCAGGTAAATGATAATAATCAATTGTGTATTTTAAAAGTTGTTTTTCATATGATTTATTTTTAGTAAATTACTAGAAAAGAATAAAAAAAGAGGTCTCTATTTAATGGGCAAGATTTGTAAACATTAATGGAGCCATAGAAGTTGCAAGTCAATGATTAATGAAAATGAGATCAATGAAAAGACTTTGTTTCTATCATTGAGCAAGATTATCCCTTTGTTTAGGAGTCTTGAGTTTTAAATTATTTCTAATGTTGATTTTTTATTTCCCAGCATTAGTTAGGCATTATACAAATTTTCCTGCTATATTTTTCCTAGAGATAATCTCGGCCTTGTTCTCTATTAATAGTTAGAATGAAGGTTTTATGATTTATCTCTTGATAGGAGTGAAATAAAACTAGAGAAATTCATTTGATTTTGGACAACCCGCGTGTCAATATTTTTTCCCTCCTCAACAACAAATTCTTATTCATTATCTCTGAGTGTTACCTATTTATAGGAATTTATTGTCTTTGAAACTCATTGAACTTACTAAATATATAAAAAATTAAGACATGCTTTGAAATGCCCTTTTTGATGAATTGTATATACCACCAAAAATTCAGATGGGGTGTTATTTCAGATCTCAGAGAACACAATTGAAATGGATTCTAATTTATAATTAATTCTTCCTAAGTGGAGAAATTGATGTATGTTCTAGAACAAACATATGAAATAGGGGCGAAGAATAGAGGAAAGGCTTCTGATATGGAAGAATCTTTCCCCTAATTCCCATCAGGGTGTGGATTTGAATGAAAGAGTTTTAATGGATGAAGGATTTATCCTGGTCGTTTTAAGGGATCTAGGGGCCCAATGGGTCATGTAGCACACTGTAGGTATTGAGGGGCTAAGGTATCTCTCTAAAACCTACAATAATTGATACAAATCAGTGATACAATCATGTAATCTGCTAGTCAAACTGTCAACCTGCACGAAAAATTAGTCAACCTCATATTATCCAAAGCATATAAGAACACATGGTGAATAAGAAAGTAATGATAAACTGTTATTATCCCAACATCTAAGCACACATGAGAACAAGAAAGTAATGGTGGAGAAACGAAAAGCTTTATTAACCATTAATATGGAAATACAATAGGCGGTCTCTAAATATTCAACAAGTACATGAACCTTGAATTCCAATTTATAGGCATTTGGGTATTCTCGTTAATGTGTCCTAGTTGTGTGCATGTGAATGCGACTTGTTACATGAGGCGAGTCACTTCAATTTAATATTCTGACTATTGTTCAAAGTATAGCATGCAATGATGTATCTGCCAGCATATATTTTAAACCTTTGTTTAAGTCTCATGCACGTTCCTCTATATTTTGTTCAAACAATAATAATCCTCTAAGACTGAACACCAGGTGTACTTCTACTATGACTTGGCCACTGAAATATCTCCATGCATCATTGTTTCCTTTGTCTTCTTTGCAAAAGCGATTGCATGCATATTTTGAGGAGCCATGATCCACATCAAAAAATTCTATTCCAGGAAAGCAATTTATCATTTGAGATTAGTATACACATCAATCATGCATGAGAACCTGAACTAGTTTTATAATTTAGTTTGTTTGCATGCCACTTTATCTGCTAAATTGTTGTTTTACCATGGTAATTGACGTCATTCACTTGACTTGTGTCTTTGCATGCAATGTATGCACTACCTCAACTTCCAATTGTGCTAGCTCATCATTTTTCCACTTACGTTAAATAGTCTAGGATAGCTCCCAAAATTAATATTTCAACCTTAATTTAAAAGCATTTAGTTGATCAAAAAATGGGTATGTAGGATAAAACCCGTGATACCTTGGAGTGAACTCATGTTGTCAGAATCAAGTACATCAAAATTTATTATAGATGACTTCCAATCTATAGATATCCATAGGTAACTAGTGCTTAACATTTGAAGATGCATTGATTTAGAAAAAATATTCAGAACTGCATTTGGATTCACATGAATGACAAGAAATTGTGATTCCATCAGAGCCAATTGTACCACGACACTGCCAATGTCACTTCTATTGCCCCAGGTTGCAATAATGCTTTGTAAATAATCCTTGCTCCCATATTCCTAAGTTCATCATCCAACATTAACATTCCATTCTTCCATATTTATAGACTATTTACTATGAACCAACTTCTAATTAAGTTCTAAAAAAGATCCATATCTTAAAGTTAGACCAATTTCAAGATACCTTTTGTTTGAGAGATTTATGAATCGTTCTAATTATTAATTTTAAAAATGAATATTTGTGTTTTTATGTTGATTTGTGATTGTATTATGCAAGGATAGGAAGACTTTGACGTTGAGTCTTTATGATAGAGTTTTTGTGGATTTCTTGCTTCAAATGCTTTTGCAAAATATGACAAACAAGATAGATCAATATAAGTAGAATTGTATGACAATTTGAACATGGATTACTTGTGTATATGACTATTCTGCAATGTATTCAATTATGTTATGATTTACTTCCTTAAGGCTCGATGCCAACATTTTATATGAAGTAGATACTTTATTTAGAGAAATGATGACTTTGATGTGTAAGGTGATGTCAACGATAAGGGATAATTTATAGTATTTTGAATTTAAAGATACATATTTTAAATATTTGATAATATTCATGTTTGTATCTTAGGAATAATGCAATATAGTTTATGCATCAAGCATATTTTTTGAGATTCTCCGCCATTTTTGTGAACTACAACATGAAGTGATTCTTCCTTTCTTAACTATTCCTTTCCTTGTGATTACTAAATGCCTTAATATTTTAATTTTATCATAATGTGTAGTTTATATACCATGCTCATTTTATTTGTATCTCTATCTTGAGATAATAGTTGTTTATTCCTTCTTGTGTTTCCCTTTAATGGTTTCTCTCAATTCTTCATTAGTTAAGCTTCAATTGTTTCTTTGAGTCATTTATTACCTTGTTTAGTTTATTTCCTTTACATCTAATCTTACTATTTGAGGTTTCGATGATTTGAAAATTACACTGTATTTTTTTAATCATATTTGACAAGGTTTTTTATTTTCTTAATAACCAAATAAGAAGATTGAGGATAAGCATATATATCCCGTATGGAAGGCTCCACATATTAGGAAAGCAATAAAAGAAGGAAGGAGATCATAATCATACCCGATTGGTGGTGATCAAGATATGCCAGTACCTATGGATGTTTCAATGGAGGGAGATGTAAGTATCTTTACATTTTTATCTTTGTTTTAAATGATACTTTTCTTAAGTCTAAAAAACTATAATTTTACCATAGTGAGGGTGGAATGTAGTGACTAAATTTCTTTATATTTCATCAAATGGAAAACAAGAAAATGGTTGAGAGTATTAAATTCATCAGAATCTTATATGAAGAATTAGAATGAATATTTCTGAAATTAATGTCTTCTTCCTCTACATACTACATAGAAATCGTACAAGACTAAAGAATGTATTGCTTTAGCAAGGGCAAACATCTCTATAAGGTCATAATGTATGATTACCAAAAGCAAAGGTATCTCTTTTTCAATCTCGTGTTGTACATGAATTGGAAAAAAAGTGTTTTAAGATAATACAGCTTTATCTTGAAGAAATTGAAATGGAGCATGAATTTCCATCAAATACAAAATCTGGTTTTTCTGCCACGAAAATTACAAATAAGGCCACATTGAAAAAATCACATTTTGAGTCTACTGGTTAAGAATTTAGCTCAAGCGCAACTCTTTCTACAGGTGGAAATGATGATAACGTTTCTAACACCTCGATACGTGATGATATGAAGGTAAGGAACACTGGATGTGTATATTCAAATGACATTGTATATCAAGGGAATAACATTGTTGATGGTAATAGTTCAGCATATGACAAAAAAGTTGAGAAATCAGAGAGATTTTCAAGTTTAAATCTTGATAGTCCATTCTACTTTTATGGTTTCAATTTTTAAAATTTTCCAGTGGAAGTGTTTTTTAATTTCATCATGTTTATGTGGAGTGCATATTAACTCATTAGGAAATTGTTACTATTTAGTGATTCAAAAGATGGCTAGGGTGTATAACTCTCTTGTTATTTCTTAACCTATGCAAGAAAGAAATGAATGAGTTTTTAACGCCATTTCCTTACTTTTCATTTCTATGATCAGATGCCCTTAATGGTTAGAATGGAAACTGAGTGGTATTGGGAAACTCTGCTTTTGTGAACCATTAATTAAGTTCTGTCCTATTATATATATTTTTAGTGGTGTCTGTAATGAAGGTATAAGTTTTGAAAGATGGGAGAAGAGTTATTTAATGGGAAGAGCAACGATGTGACACTTACAACCCTTGGAACCTTTTAGGTAATGGAGATGAATCAATACTTTCCATTCTTGGTGAACATTCAAAATAGATCATACCTATATGTGTTTGTTTTGTATTACATAGTCAATCCTATTATGGAATTTTTAACCTTATTATGAGTGTTTTATGTGATAATGTGCATGTCTAGTGAGTTTTGTCTTGCGATTTTGTATATTGGCATTCATTAAGAGTACATGTATATTAGAGCTATTTCTTGTTTTTCTTTGGAACTAGGACATGTATCCTAATAAATCGTAGCAGAGAAAATAAATAGAACACGACATTCTGATGGTACATCTGGCCTATAGAGAGGCAGTGATCATAATTTTACTTTTTTTTATTTTTCATGTGATCAAAGTATACCTCAACTAAACCCAAATCCTTTTGCACCACTCTTGATTGAAAATAATAAAAATAGGCTTAGTTTCAATAATGATGTAGCTGGCCAACCTGGTAGGGATCAAGGGTTTTTTCAAAAGGGAACTTTCAAAGTCCAGTTTGATCAGTCAACTTATACTATGGTACTTCCACTGAAACATATACCACAAACTCTGATGCAAATTAACTATCAACAATTTGTTTGTCATTACAAAATTCACAATCCGTTAAATTGTAGTTTGATAATGAGCTAACCATTGAATTTCCTTTGGAAGGAAAAAGTATTTTCAGGAGAAATCAACTTTACCTGTTGTTGAATTAGGAACCAAATTTGCTTTGAAGGTATCCCATTCTAGATTTCTTGAAATTGTGTCAAGAAATAATAGACTCATGCAATTAATGTTCTCTAAGAAGTCCAAGGAAGCATAGCTTGTCATGAGTTTCGAAGTGACAGATTGTCAAATTGTTGTCGCTGATAGTGGTATCTCCAAACAAGACCATGACACTTCAAAACTAATAATAAACACTGGAAATACTGATGTTGTAGATACGTTGTAGATACTACATGAAGAACTCGTATACACAACTATCAAGATGGGTACATAGATGCCTTCTCCCCTCAGCATGATTGTCAATCCATATATGTCAAGGATCTGAACTGTTTGGTCAACTTGGCCAAAATCAAAATGCACTTGGGTTCATTGTAGACTGGATCCAATGTTTTTGTCAATAATCCTCAATTGTCAATTTTATCAATAGGTTCAACAAAGAGCAAGGATGATAATACAGTACAGGCACGAGTGTGATCTCAAAATGCATATTTTGACCATGCTAATGCTATATCTAGATCAAAATTGCACATTGAATTCGTGACACATTTTAACCCACAAAAAAATGAACCCCAAATAAAAAATATTCTAGTGTTTCTCAATTCATGCAATAGAAAATGCTCATGGATATTTTTTCTCATATCCATTCACAGATCAGTCAGTTCAACTCTTAGAGGAAATTTATGTCTGCACAAACTATTTCACACTGGAGTCAAGGACAATTTTTTCATTCACATGTTTAAGACAGATTGGATACTTTTAACAATGCACAATCATTGGGGGAAAATGAATCACCTCAGTCCCATCTCTATTCTTTTAAAATTCCAAGTACATAACAACCTTTGCATCAGACATCAGATATCTTACATTATCTATAAGTTGGCATTAATGTAGAATGTGAGACCTCCAGGTATCTAGTTAGGAAGTCTTCTGGACTCTTGGTTGATTCCCAACAACCTAATTTGTTCCTACAACTTTGATTTGTTTAGTACAAAACACAAAGTTTAATATGAAATTCTTAACACGTATGGGTAACTATTCTCTTCATCTCTAGCTTTATGAAAAATATAATAGGTTTTGTTGAGCGGTTATACTTTTGTTTATAATTTAAAATTGTGGATGATAATAATTCAAATAATCAATTTGTGCCTCTAAACATGTACAATTTCCATCTTATTCATATTGTTCAAGACAAATATTTTCAATTTTTGAAGAAAATTTATTTTCCAGAAGTCTCAATGCATGTTTTGCAAGAAATTTCTCCACGAGTATTCACCCATCATTGTATCCATGATTATCAACCATGTTCTTAGGTAAAGTTATCATTTCTGATTTCATTGCATTTGTGTTGGGAAATATTGGTCATAGGTGATGTTAAATAAGTTAATATATTACTTCCACACATATTTAGTGCTCTAATCCCGTTTGATCTAATGGCATCAATTTGTCTTCAATGGAGTCACGGTAACTATGGTGATGAAATGTGCTTATAATATTGTGAAGGTGTATAATTTTTCCATTCAATTTATTACACTATTTAGGCTTGGGGTCTCTACCATTGTTTGATTGGAGCTAATGTAAAATTTCACATGTACAAGTGTATTCCATCTTAGCTAGAATGCTTCTTACAATAGTTGTAACTATGAATCTCTTTGACTTTAACATTGCTCTTATGTTTTTTCTCGGTTCTATGTAAGTATCCATTCCAAGATTAGTGACAATTATAATACAATAAGATGCCACTTAAGATGTGCTTAGATTGATTATTCTACTTACAAGTGAAGATATTTTCCCATATGAAGATATATTGATTTTATTCATGTTCTTTTTATCGCATTGTGTGAATGTCATTTTATTTGCATTCTAAAGGGAAGGCGCCAAGGTGATCCATTTTCAAATACCCTTCATTAGTTTTTTGGATCCATCTCTCTAACTGTTCAACAGACTTTAAGTACAAGAGAAGGTATTTTTGTTTATATTTTAATTTCATGTGCTTTTTTTTGCTGCTAAAATTGTGGAAATTTTATTTATATCCTCATGAGAATTTTAGAATCCTTTGATTCGAGAAATTAGAATAGGGAAGGGTTTATGGGAACTCCCAAATGGTGATGATAAAAATCACTATTGTGGTATGGAACTTACTTATAAGGTGATGATAAAACGTAATGTTGTGCTATGAGACACTTATGGACTATATACCTTGAGAGAGAATATAACAGTTTGACACCTTCATCTTCTGGGTAAAAGGGTTGTGTCCCCATCTTAATGGTAAACCTTGGTCCTATGGGTAAAAGGGTTTTTCTCTCACCTTGATTGACACACCATGGTCTTGTTGGTGTAAGGGTTGTTTTCCCACCTTATCATGTCCCCTCTTGTTGATTCTTGATCTTATTGTTGATTGCATGGGCAGACCCGGGTTTACTATACTCAATCAACAACACCCCTAACTCACTGGCCCTTTCGGCGACAGACTGGGAAGCGATCTGAAGTCTCACCCGAAGTGAATCTAATGGGTTGGCCAAGACTCAAGTGTCTTGGACCAGGTTCTACGCATCCTACTTTTTTCTTCTTACTCCTATGATTCACAAGGTCAGCTAACTCTGCGCATCGCACATCCCCTTCTACTCGCAGCACTTTTATTCTTGCGATTCTTATCCACACGCAAGTCGCACGGTTTCTTCCCGCGTCGCACGACTTCCACTTACTCATAATATCCCCAACCTTATCGCATCTCTACGCACCGCGGGACACCCAGTCTCTACTCAATGCTAGCCCTCATCTCGCAGTATTGCGCACCGCAGCTCCTCTGCCGGTGCGATATCGCCTCTCTGCGATATCTTACCACTACGACTTTGCACTCTTAGCGTTGACTGTGTCACTGTGCGAAACTCTACTTCCTAGAAGTTATATTGTGATTAAATGGTCATCAGAAACAGACGTAAAGGAGTCTTTAAACAGCTTACTAGAATACTTTAACTTATCTCGATCTTCTCGCATTACCGTGATCTGAACAATACATACATTCACTTACTGCAACTAACATTATATGCATAATAACCAGCAACAATAAGAAAATACAATCACATTCATACAACACATAACACGCAGATTTAACGTGGTTCACCCCCAGGATGGGAGTTACGTCCACCAAACTGTGCTTCTATTATATATCTTGAGGGAAGTTAGCACAGTCTGTTGCACTGCATATGCAGCATGAGATCTCTTCTAGATCTCTAGTCTATTTCTATCTCTATATTGCCTTTCTTTCAATAGATCCTTCCCTCTCTGTCCTCTCTGTGGATAGTTACATACAGACTCAAATGACTCACAGACAAGCTAGGTGTCTGGATCATTACAACACAGTCTGTCTGACTGACTCCTGAGTCTACTAAAAAATACTCTACTGGCCAACTAATGACTCATCCTATGAACCAACCAACTGGCTAACTGACTGATTAGCTAACCCTTTACAATACAAAATGCAAGATTTTATAGGCGGCCCAAAGGTCTCGCCATTACAACAATGTGGGCCTATCCCAACAGTAAACCCATACCCTAATTAGTGACAGTCGGTCCTCTCTGTCCTTGAGGTAGCCGCTTCCCATCACACCACAGCTCTCTGCAGTCTTCCATGCTTCCTGGCACTGACCATGGGTACTATGCACCGCTTCTCTGCTTTCTGTCCTTCGTCTTCAATGCTTGAGCCTCATTGCTCCTTCTTCTTTATGAGGGTCGCTGAGCCCTCCTGTCTTCCGTCGCTGCCTTCAATGCAGTGGTTGAGCTTTCTTCTCTCGACCGCTCGGGTACCGTTGCCTTCTTGACTTTTCTATCCCAAAAGTCATGGTTTCCGGCTCTGCTCTCCAGCTGGAAACGTGCTACGGCGTCGTAGCTCTTCCTTGTCCTCTTTTCGCCAAAACTTATATCTTTCCGCCAAAACTAGCAGCTTCTTCTGTAGCTGCAGGACCCTGCTCCAACACTTATGTTGACCCTTTATTGGTACTTGTGCTAGCACACTCTCATAGTGTTGTACCTTAACCCTTTTGTTATTCTTGGTATGGGTGTGACCTTCTAGAATCCCCAAACAACTCATACCCTACTCAATCAAGTTCTGACGGGTCAAACTCTAGTCCAACCATCCCCAAGAAGGTCATGGTTCAGTTCAAGCAGACCGAAGAAGGTCAAAACCCAGCTTAATAGGTCACGGTTCATACTTGAGTGGACTAATATATTTCTTGCACTGTTTGAGTGTCCTAAGATATAAGAAATCCATGGGATTTGTATGGGCTACAAACCGATCTCTAGATTGTGTGTGTAATTCCATCATTACCTGATATTTTATGGATTCTTTTTTCTTGATCTGTTGCTCCAGTAATTGGGGTTTCCATATGGTTCACTTCAAGAAAAACCAAACACTCAAGTAATGCAGCTGAGATCTTAGTCAACTCAAATAGGGATATGGTTTCTTCTAACAACCCCAAATAACTCACATCTTGCTCAAGAAATCCATAGGATTTGTATGGGCTACAAACTGAGCTCTGGTTTGTGTGTAGATTGTCATGATTACTTGAAATTTTATGGACTGTTGTTTCTTGGTCATGGTTGATACTTGAGTGGACTAATATTTTTGCTGAATTGTTTAACTGTGCTAAGTTGTAAGAAATCCATGGGATTTGTATGGGATACAAATTTAGCTATGGTTTTTGTGTGGAATGTCATCATTATCTCATATTTTATGGACTATTATTTCTTGGTTTGTTTCTCCATTAATTTGAGGTTCCTTATTTTTCACTTCAAGCAAAACCAAACACTCAAACAGTGCAGAATAGATATTTGTCCACTCAAACAGGATTATGGTTTCTTCTAGAATCCCTAAACAACTCACATCTTTCTCAAGAAATCCATGGGATTAGTATGGGCTACAAACTAAGATTTGGTTTGTGTGTGGAACGTAATCATTACTTGATATTTTATGGACTGTTGCTCTAGTAATTGAGGTTTCCTTAATTGTCGACTAGGTTACCTTGACTACTACTATAGTTGGCTAAACCTATAGTAATCGAATTTATTCTCTCTCTCAGGTGTGTCATTTGTTCCTGTAGTGACTTTTCTTTTAATAGAAAATATTTGATCTAAAAAAATATTGTCGAGTATAAGGAAGATTTCAACTCTCCTAGTGGTTTATCTTATTTTTTTTATTTGTACTTTGAGTTATATTTAATATTGTTGTTATTTGTTGTCTATGTATGATTTTTAGCTTTAACAAAGGGACCTTTGGGAGTGTTAAAGTTGAAATAGGTGAAGGTTATGGTTTTGTTGTCCCATATGTCCTAGGAACAGAGGAACATAAGCTAATTGTTGATCATGGTGAGAGAATTGGTAAATTAGTTGAACAATATGTTGAAGCGAGGGAAAAATAAGTGGATCTATGTTTGAAATTTGAATGTGTTAATGTATGATTTTTTTGAATGAATATACAAAAGGACAATATTTTTTTGTAGAACTTGGATTTATGGAGTGCATGATAAAACTATAGTAGATTTTATTACTAATTCTCGTTTTCTTTTATAATCAAGTTAAACATAATCAAGGCTTGAAAATAGTGAGCATATCTAGCGAAGGAAATTGTTACTTACAAGTATTCTCCCCATTATTTTTAATCTTTTCATGATAATATATGTCATTTGTTGAATCTTTTCATGTCATGGTGGGTTTTACGCATCATTTTTTATGATTACCATACATCTTATAATAATTTTGAGTGGCATTTGTGACTCGAATGATTTTTTTACAGGTGTTGGGGAATCTCAATATGCCATGTGAAACATTGTCTCTTTGTGATGAAAAAGGTGATGTCAAACATGCTAAGAAGCCTTGGAACATTGTACATGTTGGTCACAATATTGGCAAGCCTTAACCTTTGTTTTCAAAAATGGTATTATTATATATTTTGAGAATTCTTCTATGTGCACATCCCTTGAAATCCAATTAAATGGATACAATTTTAAACTATGAAGGTTGTATGAATAGAATAGTAATTTTTAATTAGTGACTAAGTTTGTATTTTGTTATAGAAATATGAAGAGTTCAACTACTACAGAGGAAAGTTTTCAGTTAGTCAAGATGACACTGGGTAGGATTCAGAGGGTCGAAGTTGAAGCAGTAAAAGTTGCAGAACAAATCAAGAGAACAACGATAGTAGCTGAAAATTTTATCTGCGAGAAAGTATTGTTATGATGGTTATATGAAGGGTATTTTGTAGCTTCTCATTATTTTTAAAAGGTATATGATTGGTGTTTTGACTTTTCCTCTATGGAGGCCCTTGAATATTATCCTTTCTCATGTCATCAACCATGTTTTCAACTTTCAAATCCGTTAGTCCATGGCTTATTACAAAACTCATTTAATACACTCTAATACACAATGATTGAGTCATTTTCATTTGTTTCCTTGGCATTTCTAGAATGGGTAATTCAAAGAACTCTTAGCATTTCATAAAGGGAATTACAAATATATATGTATTTTAAATCTTTTAATATTAAAATTTTAGCTCAGATAATTATTTGACATTTGTCTAAGTTGAACAAGTTATCTTTTGCAATCAATCCAAATATTTTATTGACACTCACAACCTCATTATGCATGCATACAATGCTTTGAACCTTGTTTTTCGATCACAACACTTGGCACTATATAAAGAATTATGTGTTTTCATGATGGGATTGAGCTATTCCTTTCCACCAGATAATGGAAATCCATAACAGTCATTCCCAACACCCGAAGAAATGGAAAACAATCAAGATCTAATTTTATGGCCACCATTAGTTATTATTCACAATCCATGCACTAGAAAAATAAAGTATGGCCATTCAGAGGGTATTAGAAATCAAGAGATGGATGAACAACTTAAAGGTGCACAAAGAAACTCAGTCCTCTTCCTATTTGGTTTCCTTTTCCATTTCAATTTATGATCATTTATGATTCTTTAAATAATTTTTTCTTGTATACTAGACAACATGGTGTACATGGAAGTTATTCAACAATATGAAGTCCTTTTACTGTACATATGACCTGAATTGTTCTATCCTTTAATACTTAGATATGGTTCTAGAGTAGTTGGGTCCTTTTCCATATATTAAATGAACTTCAAATGGATATAAGGAAGGAAGATTATGTGATGCATTCTACACTTCCATTTTATGTTCAAATTATGAGAAAGGTTGATAAATATGTTAAGGCCTATGTTGGACTTATCATTCGAAGAATGAGATCCTCAAATTTTCAGCTCATATCAATCATGTTATATGTTTCTCAATATTTTAGCATCATATATATCAACAGTCTATTGTTATTTATTTCATTATTGATCCCTACAAGTGATTTATAAAGTAGATGAATAAGCTTGGTACTTTTGCAAGTATTGTAGAGACTTCAAAGGTACTAGCTCAATGGAAGAGCACCTTCCTTACAGGAAGGATATTTGTGATTTGATTCCTCCATAACCTATCGACATAAATCAGTGAACATTTGCATAAAAAATGACTAAATTAGTGACAAAAGAATGAGAGATACATGAAGAACAAATGGGACATAAGAGACCAAACAAATGACCAAAATTCCCATATAAATGACCAAATGATAGTTTTTGAGGCTAAGTTTCGGTCTCTTATCACGCAACTAAAAATGTGTTCACATTTAGTTTGGTCATTTATAGCTTGTCTTGTGGTCATTAATCTACTCATACATTTGGTCATTAATTTGGTCGTATATTTGGTCATTAATTGTGACAATTAATGACCAAATATATAACAAAATTAATTAACAAAACATATGACAATATTAATGACCAAATATGTGACAAAATTAATGACCAACTGACAAACTATAAATGACCAAAATAAATATGACCACATTTTTGGTTGCATGGTAAGAGACCAAAAATTAACCACCAGCGATCACCAAATCAAAAGTGGTCATTTATATGTGGATTTTGGTCATTTTTTTGGTCACTTATATCTCATTATGTAATAGTGGATGTACCAGCTTGGTGTCTGAGTATGTCTTGATCTCATGAACTAGGGTCGAAGGATATATCCTTTGCATTTGTTCATACATCCAAGAGAAAACATCTCTAAATTCCCTAAAAAGGGTCGTATAAGATTCAATTTCTAAAAAAAAGAATAGTTTTGTCCCAAGTGAATGTTCTCAACAACTCCATGTTTCACTTATATTTCTACTGGAGTGGTCTTAGTAATATTACTCATATTACCTTCAAACTCAACATTGTGGATGAATACTGATGATTAAGGAGTAGTTACAATATCAAATGAAACGAAAGTTTCAAAATTTTCTTCTACCATTTGGTAATTAGGAAGGAAAGAATATCGACGGTGATGATATTTCCAAGGCATATTATCTAAATACATGTCTTCCATTATGGATTCATCTGAAGGAAGAGGTTGCAAAAGATAATATAGAGATGGGGGGGAAAATCTAACCAATATGGTAGATGGTAAGGATTAGATGCTACCACAATATGATCACTAATGGTGGATTCATCAACACTACATTTGATACCCTAGTAAATATCTCCAAAATAACCAAAGGTGTCAAATCAACAATTGATTTCCCTTTAGTGAAGGTGGCATGACTCGTCGAGAAAATCATGTTCATAGACACGTCCTGTGAAGGGGGAGAAGGATTTTTCAAAAGAAAGATCCCATAAGTGAGGAATCTTTAAGAATACCTACTCCTATGTTCTGGTACTACGGAGCCGAAGAGGCTATGAGTGGAACATTATTCATAGAATTAGAACTCGTGTATGGTGAACACAAATATAATTGGTCAACACTAACAATATTCCCTTGGAACAATAATTGGACCACATGAAATATGGATGATACCACCGCCTACATCGTGTAGAACCAATTCATATCAAGAAGGATATTGTAATAAAGAGGAGCATCGACAAATTCAACATGAATGGACATTGGCTCCCCCCTAGCTTAATCAATATAGAGGACAATAATCCATAGGGTTTAAAATGACAACCATCAAATTCTTTCATTGTCGTAGGTGAACGATCGATTTCAAGGGAGAATATAACTCTCCAACAAGATAGAGACATGACCTAGGTTAAGCCACCTTCATCCAAAATGGTACGATGGAATTATTCCCAATGAATTTTGTAGATAGTTGAAAATCTAATTGATGAGAGAACCATGACTTAAAGTCATCCAGTTTAAAGATGATAACATTGGTATTCTCAAGATCCATAGTTCCAAGCACCGACAATAGATCCTTCCTCCATGTAGGACACCTTTGGAGTAATTTAACGGTATAAATAGCACACAGTGTATGATCCAAATCTTCCACTACATTGTAGTATTGAGCAGCACACACACTAGGATTAAATATTGATTTCTGAATTGTAATCTTGGGTGGTTGAAGGACTACGTCAAACACAGGTTTTTCAATGTGAATATCGTTGGTAGGAGGAGGGATGGAATCTATAGTTTTATCAATTGGAGTGTTATAATTTTATTTTCTGGAGGAGGGTCATAGTTATGGGATCTAGTCACAATATTCACCGATTCACTAGACATTATTTTTACCTCATCGATGGAGGATGAGGAAGACCCATGCAAGAATTCATGGTTAATAGATTGGTGTTGGGTAGTGAAAGGATTGGTAAAAACTGATGGGGTGGAATTATTTTCATAAATTTGCTAACCTCCTCATGACGAGGACATTCCTTGGTGAAATGATCACCTCCACATATAAGGTAGGGGAATTTTTCCTTTCTCTTTTTTTTAGATTAAACATCTATATTTTGTGTCTTATTACCTTCATGTTGATTCTCATATTTATTGGATTTGTTTCTTCCTTCCTTCTTTGTTCTATAAGATTCTAAGGATTGAACTGCATTCACTTCAGTAGAAACAAGAGGAGTAGAAGCAGTCTTGGGATTTCTAATAGTATGGCTAGCAGGTGAAGCAGGTTGGCTTTGTATTTTTATGGATTTAGCCATCGACTATATAGACAGAACCAAGTATTCCATCGACAGGTGGTTTTGTTGAAGGTATTAAAGGGTCTAAGGTAGGATGAGGAGTGTTAAGGATCTAATCACACATAGTGTATGACTATGAATAAACCGAGTCTAGGTATTGAGCATGGCTTATGGATTTCTCTTCGGTAACAACACCTCCCATGGAAACATCCCTGGAAATGAGTAGAAGTAATGACAGTGAACCAATCATCAAGTAGTTGATCAGTAATAGGAACCTTAATTAACCTATTTCATCGTCTCCACCCATGTATATGTTCAGATATATGGGTGGAAGTGGTTTGAATGAGTGAGGTTAAAACATATGTACCCATTTCATATATAATTGGTAATTGAAAATGTGTAAAAAATGCCATTGCTAGTTGAAATCCCAAAAGGAATGATGAGGAAATTTTATATACCACTTAGCAACGGTCTTGGTGATATTTCTTTGAAAAAGTATCAAACAGATGGAATCATACATTAGAGAGTTAGACTAACACCACAAATGATAATTCATTGCATGGTATTTTGGATCTTCACCAGGTTTTTCGTCAAATTTTGGTAACAAAGGTAACTTTACTGGAATAGTTGGCCATGAAGGATCATGGTCAATAAGATCCTTAATCAATCATGACAAATATGGAAAATCGAGCATATCCAAAAATCGAAATTGTTGATTGGATTACAGTTATTGGTAATATTAGTAAGGAATTTGAGTACTAGTAGGGCCATAAGAGGATTGATAAAAAGGTGTCGATGATCCTCCTATAATAGTTTGGTTCAGTGGTGGTTGGTTTCAAAATGATCCCCCTGATGGAACTGTAGGTGGTGGTCCTTCAGGTGGTGGACCTCCGGATGGTGTAACCTTGGATGGCAGGTGTCCAGGTGGGCCTCCAGATGGACGACCTCTAGGTGGGATTTTGGATGGTGGAATTCTAGGTGGTGGACATCCAAGTGGGCCTCCAGATGGCAAACCTCCGAGTAGTGGACCTATGGATGGTGGACCTCTAAGTGGGGAACCTCCAAGTGACCCACCAATCAAATTTTCAAATGGCCTCACATAATTTGGGACATTCATCCAACTAGGTTTCCCCCATGGGGTATTAGTGTTACCAGGATAAGGGATCCCGGGGAAAACATTTCTCAAGGAAATGGGTTGATAATTCTGATTAACCATTGCAGGTTGATTCCATGGGTAAGTATAACCCTATGTAGGTTAATTAGACATGGGTTGGACCCATGATGGTTGTCCTGATACAGAGGAAGGAATAATTTCATTTGCAGTTGTGGAGGGTACACTGACTATTGACTTCCCTAAAGCAACACTCTTCCCAATATTTAAATTAGTTCACCCAATTATTGAAACAAATTGTTCTGGATATTTCCTCCTGGCCATAGGATTTATAGGAGAACTAGTAATAAGCAAGAGAGTTTGAACTGTTAGGACATGGATAGAAGGTTGGACCAGATTGTAAGAAACCACACTTTGAATGGGTATTCCTGACACAGTAGCAACATGAAATCGAACATGGGCATGGTATTCAAGACTGGATATTTCCAAACTACTAGGTAAAGGAGAGATACTCCTTCTTCTTATGTTCTCCCCCCTCATGCGCAATCATGACACAATCTCATCGATGGGTCTAAAAAACTCATCATTCGATAATAATAATATTGTGTCTCATGGGAGCATGACGTAACACAAAGCAGTAGTGTAATATTCAAAAATGGTTTGTCCTAAGGAAGTCTCCCAAAATAGAGCATTTGGATAAAATTACTATGCCATGGGGTCATATGATAGATAAAAAAATCCAATCTCACACACCAAAATGGCCTTCCGTAGGGAAGTGAAAGGTCAAATCATGTGAAGAACGCAAGTGTACTAGTATTGGGGTAGATGTAGATGAATTTTCAAAGGAATAATACTCTTCCCCCAATTCAACAATCGGAATGCACTTTCTAGATTGATCAATTATGATGGGTTGGTCCATGGTTACCCCTTCTCTTTCTTCCATAGTAGGAGGAAATTCAAGTGGTAAACCCTGCAGCCTGCGAGATATCCTCATAGGTGGCTCAGCCAGAATGTTAGTTAAAAAATTTTACTCTAAAGGTTTTCTAGTCAAAAATATCACACATAAACAATCCTACACAAGATAAGGTCACAAGAAAACTTAAGTGATAAGAGAGGATGAAAAATTCAGATCCTCACTAGGAGTGTTCAGTTGTCGCAATTCGCGATACACTATAGGGACCAATAGTAAAATGGGACAAGGAGGATTTATACCATATTCTTTCCTAAATACCTGACTACTTGGACGACACGTGCATACTAGCTCCCCAAATGTTGTTCTCAGTGTATTAATTCAACAAGACAATGAAAAGGATTTTCTCGGCTGGGATAGGTTCCTANAAATACCTGACTACTTGGACGACACGTGCATACTAGCTCCCCAAATGTTGTTCTCAGTGTATTAATTCAACAAGACAATGAAAAGGATTTTCTCGGCTGGTATAGGTTCCTACAAGAGTCTCCCGATATATGGAAGGCATGTGGGATCTCAAATCCATGTTAGTGTTGTCTAATGCACAATCGTTTGAAAGGGGCATTCTCATATACTATCGAGAACGTGAAGAAATTTTTGATATACATATAGGGTACGTGAAAATCCTTTGATATACTGATTGATATGTGGAAGAACCTCATAGTCCTCGAGATGCAATGTAATAAATAAATGACAACTCCTATGTTTATAGATGACAGAACATGTCTTCCAACCTATCACTCAAATTTATAAGAATTTTAACCTAAGCTATCGTTCAATTTTATCTTGATGGTTAGTGAATGTTTGTGGAGTTTGTAGTAACTGCAATATTAAATGATCTAAATGCAATGTATTCCTCTTTTCGATGAATCCTATCTAGAGCAAAGGAGCGATCATTTTCTTTCGAGCAATAAACAAAAACACCATGCAATTATAACAACTCATTCTTAAAGCCTCGGAAAACTTTCAAACACACAAAACCTCTCAATGTTAAACCTAAAGAGATCTCTAGCATAAAAAGAAGATGTTCCCCAATTATTTAACTTCTATGCTTTTCTCAATAACAACTCAAAAGAATAAGTACTATTCTATGTGAGTAATCAGATTCAAAACACCTAATCAAATTGAAAGCAACATATCTAACTTTTTTCTTTTGTTTGTTTGTGTTTTTTCAGAAATAAAAAAATAACTCTAAAAAAGCACAAGAGTATATAATATTTTTCCTTTTTATGGATATGGAAATAGTTTTAAGAGATATAAATGAAAAATCTAACACCCTCTACCGAAACTTCCAAACACAAGATCACTCAGTTTTAGAGCCTTTACTAAGATAAATTTTCAAGATTTCAACTCAAAAAATACACTCAGGATAAGTACACACTATAAGACCTATCAATAAGTAGAGAAACAAATTGACAGAACCCAAACCAAAACAAAAAGTTCCAAATGAGAATCTCTAGAGTTTAAGATGGCCTACCTTGGCCCACCTTGCAGGGTATAACTAGGGCATAATCTATGGGTTGATGCTCTTTTCTCTCTTAGAGACAGCGTTGACGATGCACCATGTCTCTAGGAAAATGGCATCGATTACATTGTCTGACAACAGACAAAAGGTGTCATATAGTGGTTGGTACTTTGTCAAAGTGACCCAAATGCATTGACACATCTAGAGAACCAAAAAGAAGCTATACTTTAGCATACGCAAATAAAAATCAAAATGGAATTTGGTGAGTGTAAACATTACCTGAGGAGAAACATGGAATTGAGATAAGGTATATTTCACACCTTAAATCTTCAAATGAGCAAGAGAATTTTTTTTGAGATCTTGTAATAAAAAAAAAAAATCAAAACTCATAGATCTAATTACTTTTCCTAGTATGGTCGCCATTTTTGTTACTAGAAATTCTCAATCAATGCAGAAAAAGATTGTTTCCCTAGTATACATGGGGAAGATCTAGAACAAAAGACTCACATCAATGCATCCTCTCCCTAGATTGTTAAACTACTTGAATATCAATATTTCTTACCTCACTGAGAAGGTGATCCTTTCCATGTGATTTCTCTTACGATTAGTTGTACATGAAAAATAATGTAAGGAATAAGATACAAAAGTGAAAGGAACAATATAAATCAACGATATATACTAATGATCAAAGAGAAAAGTAATTAATAACTGAGATCAGCACAAATCATTCATTGGAAAGGGAAACACATTTGTATTAACAGAATAAGAGAAGAAAACAACAACCAAATCCTTGATTTTGAAGCTTTGTTCTCACAATTTATTTTCACTCACAACCATAAGCTCTACAAACTCTACAAATCTTACTCACAAAACCACACTCTTTGCCTCCTATACTAGCAATGATTTGAGTAGCATAAAGGTGCTCTCTTGGTCCTCTCCTATCACGGTCCATGAAGCTTGTATATATAGGCCAAAGAGGGCCCAAATGGATTGAGATTCTTTATGAGGAAGGTGAAGGATCATTTGTAGAGGCTAGGGGTATGAATTCCACCTACTCTAGGCATTTGAGATAACCATCCACAAGGACTTTCATCTAGAAGGTCCTTGAAATATTCTCTTTTTGTCATTTTAACACTGCTGACGCTCTTTTTGCACTAGAAAGAGGTGCCGACTCTCCTTGTCCTTAGGCCACAAGCATCACTAGCGCACCTTGTCATTAGGAAATAGGTTTTGAGCAAGGATGATCTGCTATGTTAGAAAGGAAAGGGTGACAGGCCTCCAAGATTTGTGCAAAAATCTCCTCCAAAAGATGGTTTGGCCGGAAAACTTCAGGGGATTGAGCATAAGGAAAACTTTTGGGTGTAACAGTTAGAAAGAAGGTACCAACAACAAAATTGAGATCCAATTTCTTGTGTAGGGACAAACAAAGAGGGCCATTGTAGCCTCATGCAATGGCATTTTCAATCTCCCAAAGGAGAAGGTCTCATTTAAAGCACAATCTAGACCTTTGTATAATGAGGAGGGGTAACTATAGGAATGATTCAGAGTTTGTTCCATTCATTAGTAATACCAAAACATATATTTATCATACATTATTAACCATATATACCGATGTTACATGGCAATTATAAAGAAAAAAAATAGGAAACATCATGCATCGTATACACAAAAAATTTAAGGTACCAAATAATCTTGATTCATATTCAATAGTGGATCTCTGATACAATGCATCTAGACAAGTATACAAACTCAATTAATAGTCAATGGAATATCTCATTGTGGATCTAAATACACTATCCAAACCCACAATCCCATGACCTAAATACATAACCCAAAACATAGACTCAATTGAACGAATGTCCTCAACTTGAGCTCTGATTTGTTGGTTGTCCTTTGATAAACTATTCTCTCGCTTTCCACCTCTTCTTTCTCACTTTCCTTGTTTTCTTTATATAGTTGTCGGAGTGGAACAAAAATGGTTGCAGTCATTAACTATTTTTCTCAACGTCAGACTTATTTTTCACTATGCCTTCTATGTTTATGGTCCATTCCAAAATCGAAGGAGCCAACAAATGCTTGATAACAACACTTGGGAGGGAAAGGAACTCATCATTGATGACATGAGAGACTAAAAGCCTTGTATACCACCCTATATCCACTTCAACTAGGTCTATTTCCCATTAATGCTTAATTGTCATTGCTTTCCCATGCTTTTCAAGAGTCACGAGGGTATAAAATTAAGTATACCTCGCAAGAAGGGTATTTCTTAGGGGTGAAATTTTAACCATTAGTTCTTTTTGCTTTAAAAAAAAATCTAATTAATCATTTTTACTTGAAAAATTGCCCATATTTACATAAAATATGTTTTTTTATCATTTTCACCAAAATTGAGAAGTTATAGTAGTAAATTGTGTGTTTTATTTAATATTTTCTACCTATCTATATGTGTGATTTTTTTAATCCAAAATAATTTCCTCGAATACTATACTTAGGTATAGTATTTGAATCCTTAAGAAATACCTTTCCCATAAGACTCACATAAGTGAAAGGGAAGGATGGATACAAGAGTGAATAAATAACCAACTTCTTAGGTTGATTTTTGCCATGATGATGTTTCAAGCAGTTATGCAGTAACATTATTATATTGCATTATTTCCAACTAGAGATTCTTTTGTAGATAATTACCTATGTTTTGTTGATGAGAAAGATTTAGGTGATAATAGCTTTCCCCTTACGTGTGAGGTTATGAGGAAGCCATATAGCCATAATACGACATAATTCCTTTCCCATGTGCTTCTATATTGAAACACACACATGCACATGTGCGCGCGCACACACACAGAGTACGAGGGGGATTTATTAATCATGTTGGAGCGCTAATGACTTTCTATAAAATAATGACAAATATGATGGAGGTTTTTTCTTTTACAAATGAGTTGGGAATCCATGCTTGTGAAATTTCCAAAGTAATTTATAATATCTAAGAAATGGAAACTTGGGATGCATTGTAAACACTATAATCTATCCATATGGAGGTAATTTTAATTACAAAGATTTTTTTTTTATCAAGGACCCTTGGATGGAAAGAATGTCTCTATGGGAAGAAAATAACAAAAGAAGATTGTTGATTTGAAGGGGCCTAAGAACATATAGGAGTCGACTAAAGGGTGGCTCTTATTTGAGGGCTTGGAAATCCATATATGTTTATGGGTCTCAGACTAAAATTATAACACTCTAACACTCTAACACTAAAATGAGAGCACTCTAACCCTCATATTGTATGACTTCTCGAACTATGATAATGAGATGAGGATGAACCTAAGGGATCCTACTAAATTAGAGAGAAACAATGACTCTATTTTATTAGTATAGGGTCACCCATTGATGATTAGAATAAAAAATAAGGTACATGAATCCACTCTACGCTCCATGAGAATAAAAAAATGGTTTGGTGTTGATGGGAGTAATTGTTAAAGAGCCTAAGAGAGAAGTAAAATTTAGTTAATCCTGAAGAGAGGGTGGAGTAAAGATACTATTTTTTGGCTCCATTAGTGAGATTAGTAGAGGAAGAAACCCTTAAAAATATCAACATCGTGATAGTATTATGCCAACTAAATTTAATAGAAACTATGATGCCAAAAGGAGATTGAGAATTAAAATATAGATGGTTTACTGCATTGGAATATCAAATTTCTCTATTATTTTTACTAGCATAAGAAGAAAATAAATGGTATTAAATGAAAACAAACTCCCATAAGATTCATAGTGAAAGTGAACAAGACAACACTTAAAACATTTTGCGAAAAAATAATTTGGAATATTACCTCTTAATCTTATTTTTAAGTAATAATTAACTTTTATTTATTAAAATTAAATATCGAGAAAGATAAAAGAAAACAATACTGAATTATATTATGTTAATAAATAGATATAAGATTTATAATAGAGAGGAAGAGGATTAGTTTCACCAATTTAAAATGATTTAAAATGATGCATTAAATTAAAATTTAGATGAGTTTTTAATTCTCAAATGTCTTAAAAAGTAGATATAAAATTTGTAATAGAAAGGGTCATTTTCACCAATTTGAAATTAATATTGGAAAGTATGTTAAATTTAAATTTATATGGGTTATTAAATTCAAATTTAGAGGGTTTTTTAATTGTTAAATGGTTTATCCACGAGATGTAGAACAGTTGTTGGTGGGGTATGGTTAAGATGCCCCCTAAGCTGAAAGGTCACCGGTTCTAATCTCGTTGGATACCAAAAAATCCAACCATGTTAAGGGTTGGTGCAGTCTAGGCCGGGTGCAATCCCCGGGTGATTTTGATGGCTTAGATGCCCCTGGTTCGTGGTTTCTTAGCCAATGGCAACCCTTCTAGTTAGGGGGGTACCACCACTTTGCCAAAAAAAAAAATTGTCAAATGGTTTAAAATAAAGAAGATGTATGATGATGAGGATGAGGATAATAATAATAATAATAATAATAATAATAATAATAATAAAGGTCACCATGAAGCGAGACACCAATTTGGTGTATGAGACCTGCTTGCCCTAGTTTAAATTTTTTTATGTTGATGGATGATGAGTTAATCAATATGAGTAGATATAAACTATTGATAATTATTCTCATTATTAGTTTGACAACTAAGTTGTTTTAAAATAAAGAAGATGTATGATTCAAAAGTATTTTAGTAAACTTAATAGTAGTTTAATTTTTTTTTTCCACGGGGGAAAAAGCTGTTTTTATTGATAAAAAAAGTTAACATACATAGTATGTATAGTCCTTGCTATTTCAGCATATTTACATCAAAAAACCACATCATATAATGATGCATTGTCTTCTTTTTTTGCAGCTGTGCAAAATCAGTGAGTCTAAAATGTAAATTTTATCATGAGTTCAGGATCCTATCGACCTCTGAGAAAAACTTCCTTTATTTGTATGATGCATGCTTTAGTCCTCAAAGCTGGTAAAAAATGATGCTTCATCACAAACTAGCTTCATATCAAACCTGACTGTGAACTTTAGTGTCGCTTTAAAGGTAAAACAAGATAATTTATGAGTGAGTTGAAATTAAGAACTGCCCATCCCTGATAGTGAGTCAATGAAAGGTCTATGAAAAAATTCATACACCTTCGCATCCTTTGTCTCCAAAATTTTCCATGTGCTTGGTTCCAATTTCAAGCCTTCCTTGGAAAGTCCATCTGCTTCCTCATTCCGTTCCCTATAGACATGTTTGCAGGTGATAGCATCAAAGTTTGAGAGAAGTCGGTTAGCTTCTTCATATAATGCAGATAATGAAATGTTCCTACATCTCTGAATTTTGTTAATCCAGTTTAGAATAACTAAGGAATCCCCAAAGATCTGAATTTTTCTATAGTTTCTTTCTAAAGCAAAGCAAAGAAGAAGCTTCAGGGCCATAATTTATGCATAGTTGTTTGTGCCAGTGCCTAGTCCCATCTTGATTTGAAAGTGGTGGGTAGGATTGAGGAAAAGGGTGGCTCCTCCCCCACATTTTATATCCTGTGAGGCACCATCAAAGTAGGCCCAAGGGATGCCTTTGTTTATCTATTCTTCTATGATGAATCTTGGGGTTGGGAGGCCTTTGGTTTGAGGGAAGTAGGAGAGTATGTCTAGTCCTTGTTTTTCTACTTCTTCCGGGGAGGAAGTTTTTTCTAGAAAAATAGCTTTATTTCTGGCTAGCTAGATTCCTCAATATGTAGAAGAGGAAGAGCCCTTAACTATGTTGTCAAAGGGGTTGTAGAGCATGAATTCCAGGCATCATCCATAGTGGGGCCTGCCCAACAAAACCTGATGGTAGACAACGTTTGTGAATGATTCCATACCTGGTTAGAGAAGCTGCAATTTAGAAAAAGGTGATTTGGGATTTCTTCATTATCTTTGCAAAGAAAACACCATCTAGGGCCATCCAATGATATTTTTTGTAGGTTGTCCCAAGTAGGGATTCTATTTGCAAGAGTATACCACATAAAAAAAATTCCTTTAGTGGACACCATAATTTCCAAATACCATTCTACCACCATTTTTTATCCATCTGATAAAGTTGTGAGCAGAGTTGTTGGTAACCTGTTTTTGGTGTGTATTGGCCATGTTTAGCAAGCTCCTAGACCAATTCATCAGCTGTGTTTGTGAGGCGAATATGTGAAGTTTGTAGAGAAGAGATATAACGGTTCCAATCCCTAGTACATATCTCTGGAATCTCCAAATTCTGACTACCCATCCAACCTTGGTGCAAGAGGCTTGTCGAGGCTATATCTACTATTTGATTTAGATGGAAGAGGAATTTTTGATGTAATAGATGCACTAAATGGTTTGGAAGGATATGACTTTGTTGGCTTCCTGGCTAGGGATCTGCTCCAATTATAACACTTGATCCACTTCCCGCCTTCTAGTCTAAGCCATCCAAAATGAGAGGAAGAGCATTGCATAGAGCTTTCCAGATGATTCATCCAATTGGGGCCCTTTTTCTTGTTGGGTCTCTGATCCAGTCTAGGAGAGGGGATGGGGCAATGTACTTCTGAATGATTACCTTCGTCCAAAGACTCTGGGTTGAAATTAATCTCCAACCTACTTTAGAAGCCAAATATTTTGCCAACAGAAAGGGGTTTTTTAGGCCCTAGACTCCCAATGCTTTTGGTCTAGCAATTTGGTCCCATTTTACCCAAGAAATAACTCTTTTTTCCTTGTTCCCTGTCCATAGGAAATTTGAACATATTTTCTTGGTTTTGATCATAATTGATTTTGGAATCTAGGAAATGGACATCAGGTAGATTGGAATTGCTTCAAGGATCGACTTTACCAGAATTAGCCTGCTAGCTCTTGAGAGCCATCTATTGCACCAGGAATTGACTCTAACTTCAAGTTTGGCCAGCAGCCAGTTCCAATCCTCCTTCCCGTAGCTGTTTGGTTTAAGTCTATATCCCAGATATATTATGCCATCATCCAAGGCAAAGTGCAGTAAAGGGAAGAGAACTAGAAGAGTACTCATTGATTCTTCTTCCAAGTTGAAAGTAGTGATGGTGGACTTCTGAAAATTAATTTGCATTCTTGTTGCTTTACAAAAGAGGTTCAAAAGTTATGAGAGTCTCTCTACTTCCCTAATAGACCCGTTGTAGAAAATGAGGATGTCATCTACAAACAATAAATGGGTGATGTTTAAATTTGCAACAATTTTAATTCCTTCAAATAGTCCTCTTCTTTTTGCATCCAACAGAGCTCTGGTTATCCCTTCTACCACTAGTAAGAAGAAAAGGGGGAAGAGGGGGCATCCCTGGCACAATCCTCTTTCCGAGTGGAAGAAATGGGAGGCTACACCATTAATGAGGACAAAAAAAGAGGCTATTGAGATGTAAGCAAATATCCATTTTATAATAGCATAATTGAATCCCATATGTGTAAGAAGCAGTCTGAGATAAATCCAACTAACTCTGTCAAAGGCTTTGGAATGATCAATTTTTAGGATGGTACCATTGACCTTCTTGATTTTGGCATTGTGGAGGCCCTCCTTGGCTACCCCAAAGGCTTCATGAATATGTTTGTCCTCCAGAAATCTGAACTATTCTTTTGAGATAAGTTTTGAAAGCACTTTTCTAAATCTTTGTGCAATTATCTTTATGACCACTTTGTAGGTAATGTTGCACAAAGAGATAGGCCTGTAGTCTTCAGGGATTTCTTGATTGTCCTTCTTTGGAATGAGAGCTAGGAAGGTTGAGTTTAGGGGAGGGTGAAGAACTCCATTTAATCTTGTTTATTCTACTAGTTGTAGAAGATCAGTGCTAATGATATCGTAGGAAGCCAGGAGAAATTCCACCATCCACCCATTTGGCCCTGGGATTTTGTCTTTTCGAAAACTGCTTAGTGTTACTTCCAGCTCTTGCTCTGAGACCTCTTCCATTAAATATGAGTTATCCTCCTCTATGATACTCTCAAGGAACATTTGTGAGAGTTGGATTACCTCAGCTATTGTTTCCTGCTAATATACTTCGAACATTTTTTCGAAATAGGCCTTTCATGTCTCAATGAGGTCTTCAAATGATGTAGTTGTCTCATTATTGGCATTTTTCAACTCCCAAATAGTATTTTGTCATTTTCTGCCTTTGGAAAAGGCTTGGAACAATTTAGTATTGTCATGACCACTCTCCATCCATATGGCTATGCTCTTTAGTCTTAGGGCCTCCTCTCTTTCCTTTAGAATTTTATTGCTACTAGATTCCAGGGAAGACAACCTTTCCTTGTTCTCCTGGGTAAGGTATCCCCCTCCATCAGTATTTTGAAGATCCTCCAACCCTGCCTCAATTTGGGTGATTGCTTGATCATCCTGGAATTTCTTGTTTTGAGCCCATTCCTTAAGGAGATATTTTATTCTGATTAGATTTTGTGAGAATTGAATGACATCCCTTCTTCCTTCTTCAGCTGGATATGGAATCCACTTATTTTGGATAAGTTGAATTACCTCCTCATTCTTAAGCCAGGTAGAGGATAGTTTGAAGGGGCTAGCCGGCTTGCTTGGATTTTTCTGAATTTCCAGGCAGATAGGCAAGTGGTCAGAGTCTACTCCTGAATCCACCCATTGTTTGGACATCAAGCCTTCTTTTAGAATATTTTCTGCCAATAGGAATCTATCTAGACTTTTTGCAATTCTGTCTTCTCCCACCCTTCCATTTGTCCATGAGGGATTTAGTTTTTAGGGGTCTAGATTGGTCTTCTTCAGATTCTGGAGGAGGTTGCTGAAAAAGGAGGCTAAGGGATCTATTCTTTCCTTTGGTCCCTAGATTTCATGTTCCCCCAGTGTAGAATTTAGGTCCCCTCCAATAACCCGATTTTCCTTTATCAAGATGCCATAGTTTTTAAAAGACTCCTAGAACTCCATTTTGTTATTATAAGGCCCATAAATGTTCAGGATATTCAGATTTAGGTTTTCCTCCACCCAATTGATTTGGATTCCTAAACCTGTGGGGGCTCCCTATGAGTTTGTGCATCTAATAGAGGATTGTTTCCATCCTATTGCAAGCCCTCTAGAGTGCACTCTGTGCTATGAAAGTGTAGAAAGGCGATATTGTAGAGAGAAGATTTGTGACCTCCGCTTCTGACCCTAGTGTTTCCTGAAGAAGGACAATGTTCAGTTTGTGAACAAAAATCATCCTTTTGATGGCAAGTTTTTTGTAGGTACTTGCCAGACCCCTGCAGCTGAGGGAAAGCAGTTTCATTTGGGAACCCCTTTCGGGGCTTGCACTTCTCTAAGTGCCCCAAAGAGGGTTTGTTTCCTTCCATTTTCTTGGTCCCTAAGAGCCTTGTTCTGTGCCGCTGAGAGATGGGAGGGCCTTCCCCTTCCTCTTCCTTTTGAGGGGAAAGTGGAATTATTTCCAAGTCATATAAGTGGGGCTTTTGTGTTCATCAGAGAAGGTACATCCCTTGATGTGAGATGAAAATGAATAGAAGAGGAGGGAGAGTTCATGGGGTCACAATTGTATTTTGGTGAGGGGGGCATCAAGGGAATATCAGGGTTTGTTATCAATGGGGAGGAAATTAAAGGGGGGGATGTAGGGAGGGAGCAATTTGAAACACCTGGATCAAGGTGCATATTATCAATTAAAGTTAAATCATTTAACTATTTATTTAGCAAAGAAGTTGGAAACATACCAAAAGAGGTCGGTTGTTCATCCTGAGGCTCAATCCACCTTGGAGGAGATAACCTAGGGTGGATGGATGTAGTTGCAGGCTCCTCAACTAGTCTTGAAGGTTGTTCTAACACCTCTGATGCTGGCTGATCATAGACCATTCCTTGAACCAGAGCAGGCTCTTTCGGCCGTGAAACTTTAGCTTCTTTTGAATTCCACCTTTTCGTGGATGATGCCACTAACAAGGGTCGAGGCCTAGTTCTTTCCCAAATTACGAGTTTCATGACATTTATGGCATCTAAAAGGAAGTCCCTCATAATCTAGCAGTTGTTTCCTGATCTTTGGGCCCCAATTTAGGTTTATGTGATCTCTGAGACTCATTTTGATGTTCAATGATACCAGTATTCTTGCCACTTTTCTTATCTCTGTTTGTAGGAAAGAGAGGTCCGCCTCAATGAAAGTTCCTAGCGCTTTTCCTATGTCCCTCAAATAGGTCTAATTCCAGAATTCCCAACGCAGACCCGGCAAGCCAACCCAAATAGATATAGTGTCCAACCTCTCTGTGCCCGTATCGAAAAGGGGGGACCATTTTTTCAGTTTAAAAGGGGTCGTTCCGAAATTTCAAACTTGCCCTAAGAAAAAATCTTTGTCTTCCTTATAAGCAAAGTGAAAGCCGAGCCATCCTTTGCCTAGCGGGGTGATTTCAAGTTCAATTCTTCTAAGCCCCAACTTCCCATCTCCTCCTATGTTGGGTTTCGACCTCAAATTTTCCCAACTAGGGCTAGGTTTGCCATATCGTGCGATTCTGCAATGGAAAGATCTACTCCTCAAACCAAATCCATTGCTCTGTATGTATGGTTAAGGAATCTATTTTTCTATTTTTTGGTGCCTAGAGTTTCAGCTTCGGAGCTTCCATCCATCGAGACTATTCTTGTGCCTTGCTCACTTTTACCCGAGTTTGTATCTGGAGAGGAGTCGTTCAGTATCCCCAATTGTAGCAGAGAAGAGATGAAACCCTCTAGATTGCATGTAACCTCTGGTGAAACCCTTAGATCTTGTGCCCCCGGTTTGATCAGGGTTAAGGGTTGTTATGCATCGATTCGATTAAGCTCGCTGAGAAAACCTTGGTCCAATTGTGTTGCCAAATTTGGGGAGGCATGATGGAAAGGCTCACTGTGAGTGATTACGACATCCGTTGAATGCAAAGTAGGATTTAAACCAGAGGGAAAAGGGGTGTAGGCCAATCCACCTAGAGAAGGATCTAGTGGTCTGACTGCGAACTGTCTGAAACTGTCTTCTTCGGCGTAGGGCACTTCCTACAAAACCCTAGCCTCGTTTCCAGCTGGTAGTTTCTCTAGCCTGTCCTGGACTATTGCCGGAGAGGAGACTCCGGTGAGTTTCAGCTTCAAGAAAATGGGGAAACCCTACCACGAGTCCTCAGTATAATCCAACAACTCTTCCTCTTCATGTAGATCTATGTCAAGCTCCATGCTAACAGAGACAGTTAAACTACAGGGTGAAAGGTAAAAAACCGGAAAAAAGAAATAGCCTCCTTTGTTTTGACCACCAAAGGTTCCTGTTAAGCCCTCGCGGGCTCCCTCTTAGTCCCTCCTCATTTGCCGCATAACTACAAGCCACAGACCCAAGTATTATTTCCATTTTCAGTAGTTTAAATTTTGTTATAATGATGGATGATGAGTTAATCAATATGAGTAGATATAAACTATTGATAGTTATTCTCATTATTGGTTTGACAACTAAGTTGTAATAAGTTTTACAAATTTTTAAAAAAAATTGTTAACCCATTTTTAGCCGAAAAGTAAATGTGTCCACATATATTTTCCACCAATCTTTTCAAAAAAATAAAAACATATAATAAACTAATGAGTGTCATTTGAAAATGTAGACCATATTAAAATTATAGTACTTTAATGATTATATTTTGGCTTTTTTTCCTATTAATTTTTCTACAATTTTTCTCAAAAATGCTACCATAATTATTGCAATTAAAGATATAAAATGTTGAAATTGCCTCGATGGCACACTATTACACCAACCCTTACTATGCCTTGATTTATTGGTGTCTCCTTCCAACTAACCCTTAACAAGATTAGATTTAGTCTCTTTCCAACTAGCTTACCCTAAAGTGTTTCAAATGGAACCCTCCTCAACCTAATGAGCTAGCAAAATTTGACAATAATCAACTTCTACAATTAAAAATACATTCTAAATAACAATAAATTATAAATTGACAAAAATATAATTATTATAAAAATCAAAGTAATCAAGTACTCAAACTACACATAGATTTTTTTGCTGCTTCACATCAAAAGAAAAAATTAAAAACACTTGGCAAGGTCGAGTATTTAAAGATAATCTACGCTTAAAAATACAATTAAAAATGGATTCTAAATAATTATTATAATTCTAATAAAAAATTTATTATAAAAATTAAAATATTAAAATACTTAATCACACATCGATTCTTTGTTGCTTAAAATCTTAATAGTATAAATAAAAAACACTTTGGGGTGGTAGAACATCATTAACGCGAGTACTCACGCCTTGGGGAGTCGGGTGTGCCGTTCAATATCGTCTCGAGATACTTAACAACCTTGTCCGGAATATAAGTATATGATTGGTAAATAAGCATCCGGTATTGTAACATTGAATGAAACAGTTGTGGTAACCCATCTTCCAAAAAAAACCATGGGCCGCCAAACTCCCGGCCGTGAGGATCCGGCAACGTCGGGCATATAGCTACATCTACATCTGCCTCGTCACGAATTGAATGATCAAGTTGGTCAAACACAACTTAAGTTCCCATTAGTGGATCAATGAACCCATCTTCTAAAGACCCATCTTCCGCCCAAAGCAGCCCGGCCGTGAGAGTAAGCCCACCTTCACCAACCGATTTCCGAGTCGACCCAGTCCGCTCTTCTTCACTATAAATTGAAAGAGACTCATTATCTATAAATGGAAAGGTACTACTTTCCTCTTCGTCTCTACTCTCATTTTTTTTATTCGTTCATCCTCAGACTTGAACGGAATTCTTGAACGGGGAAGGCCTCCATGGCTCCTAGAGATCAAGAAGACAATGTCAATAATGAAGGAGTAGCCAATGGCAACGCCAATGCCGCCGAGGAAGTCCATTACATTGGCGTGAGAAAGAAGAAGTGGGGTCGGTACGGTGCAGAGATCACAGACTCCGCTAGTAAAAAGCGCTTTTGGTTGGGCACTTGGGACACCGCTGAGGAGGCAGCGAGGGAATATGACAAAGCCGCCAAAATTCTGAAAGAGCCTAGTGCCAAGACCAATTTCCCCTCTCCTCACATCGAACCCATCCCCGAAATTAACAGACTCAACCAGAAATACACCACCCAGAGCAGCAGAGCTAAGGCCGCATCCGCCTCGTTGTTAGGGAGATCCGCCATCGCTCAGAATGTGAAACCCTGGACACAGCCTTACCTGAATCGCGAAGTAGGAGTTCCTTGCCGAAACCCAAACCCTAACGCTTGCTTTAACCCTAGTCCTTCCCTCAATTTTGTCGACTACGCTGCTGCTCCACAGCAGCCGCCGCCCCTGGTTATGACTTCGTTTGGAAGGACTCTGGGGCCTCAGATCCACACACATAAAGGCCCCCCGGCAGGGAAGAATCTACTTCATGCAACCTCTAACGACGATTCTTATTTCTCCTCTAGGGTGGCAGACACACAACTCATTCCTCCTGAAATGAAGAAGGTGAAGCAGCAGACTCTCGATTTGAATCTCCCAGCGGAAGAAAACGATGAAGGCAGACAACTCTCTGCCCAGATTCCTGTATTGAAAAACACGTCCATCGATTTGAATCTCCCAGCAGAAGAAGATGATGAAGGCAGGCAACTCTATGCTCCGACTCCAGTATTGAAAAACAAGTTGGCATGGCCATTTGATCTAAATCTCTTTCTGCATGAAGGAGATTATTAAAGATTTCCCTGCATCTTGGATTGGATTTGATTACTAATTCTTCTATGGCACAATTGATGGTGAGCATTAGTTCATTTTTAATTTTCTTTTATCATGGCAATAAGATTCTGCAGTATTGATTACCTTTTGTGTAATGAAATTTGGTACTGATACGAAATTTGACATCTATACATTATAACGTTAGGGATACAATATCGTTGCGTTTTTGTCAATCTATTTGTATGTGTGAACTGAATGCATTTCTGGTGTGTTTTTGAATTGCGTTGCATTTCACTGTTCAAATTGTGAAATTCAAACTTCATCCCGAGTCTCAGTTAGGCAATACTTAGGGTTACTGGTTATAAAGTATATGCATATAGATGAAATTCTTGGCTATTATGCACATCAATGAAATTCTTGGCTATGCTAAAGTGTTTATGCACATGAATTGAATTGTTACAAATTTTATTTGATCGCGACTTTCAAAAGAATAAGCCGTCTCGAAGTCTAAGAATTATGTTTATGAAGAACAAATATTTGACAATGAGTGATTCAAAATTTGCATAAAGGTCTTGATCTCTCAATCCTCATTTGTTTGTTTAGGGATAGCATCGCCTGTAATTATGGAATCCACTAATTGCATCCATATACACGGAATGCGGGATTATTGGACAACAAAGCATGGATTCAGGCTATTATGAAATTGATCTGTAGCACATGTTTTGGTCAGTAAGGAATGAGAATTGTGAAATGTTACATTCAAGGGTAAAAAATTTACAGGAGATAATGTTTTGGAAGAAACGTATCTATAAGACTTGTATTACATTACATGTTCAATAACAAACAGTTTTACATCAACTGTTACCAAAGGGTTACCTCTAGTCATGACTCATGATATTATATCTCCTTGTTTGGAAATCTCATCAGTCCCCGAAGTGAAATATCAAGTATTTTCCTTTCGCTTATGTCTCTCGGTTAATAGAATGAACGAACGAGCTAGTGAGAAACCGATAAGTTGAAAATTAAAAAAGAACAAAAACTGCAATGAGTAAATAGAAAGAAAAATGCATGTTTCCATATGAGCTAGTGATGGAGTTAGAATTTCATGTTCTAAGTGTGAAATTGAAACTTCATCACTAGCCTCTACGTACTACTGTTTATCTTTTATAAGTTATTTGCTCAATAATGAAATTGTTAGCATAATCTTTGTGTCGAATTTCTTTGGTTCACGACTTGGCCCGAAGGCTGTCAAGAATTATGTTGATGAAATTTCTTTGGTTCACGACTTGTCAAGAATACTGTTGATGAAAAACATAGCTTTGACAATGAGTAGTTTCCAACTTTCATTATGGAATTTAATTACAAGTGCATAAAGGTGTTCTCCGCATATTCACCTGTTTGGAGATGTATTAATATTTAAAACGTTCAATAATTCAACCCATGTTTGTGGAATACAAAATTACTTAAAAAGGTATACATCGCCGCATATTGTTATATTTAGTTGTTTTGGAATTCTCATTGGCCTTCGAAGTAAGCATTATCCTTTTCATTTTAGTATATGGCTTACGTGCTTTCTCGGTTAATCTAATGAATGAACAAGTTGGTGACCAACCTAGGCACGTTTACAAAAACAAAATTGTAATTTGTAAATAAAAAACAAGAGCAACCTGGTCGCATGTCCATGTTCGGATGACATGTCCCAGTTTTATTTTCCGTGTATCCGGCAAAACCTCTTATTTTTATAGCTACAGTTTCTGTTCTCTGTATGCATTTAGCTCAAAAGGAGGATCTATTTTCAGTGTTAAAAAGTAGTCATTTTCAGCTCAATGCCAATAATCAGGATAAACAGGAGGCTAAGGACAGGAGAGAGAGAATACTTGAAACACGATCCCTGAAGAATGTGTGCACATTGGTCAGTTTTCCATATGATGCTATGTTGCGGAGAAATAATTTGCATTCCCATGTATGAACCTTTTTCTTAGTTTTAATATAGCATAGAATAAAATAAAATATTCCCATTTATGAAGACCTTTTTCTTAGATTTAATATAGCATAGAATAAAATAAAATATGTTTATTTACATTTTCAGTAGAGTCTGCAGGAATTTTGGGACTAAGTTAAAAGAAAATTGTGCTGAATTTAGCTCCCAAGTTAAAAGAAAATTGTAATTCAGTACTTCAATTAGTTCAATATTATGTTCACCTATATTGTGTAACAAGCTGACGAGTTTGTAATCAGCAAACTATGTGGTGACATTACCAACTGGGTATACTGCTGAATAAGATAATCCTAACTATATCTAAAACTCTGGCAGTTATAATCTGTTTATCAGTGTAAAAAAGCCAGCTTACTGAATACATAGGAATTCTAATCTCTACTTTATTGTACCTATGTAGTAAATACTCTGGTTACCTTGGAGTGGTCTGTCCTTAAGACTAGTTTACCACGTGGCACATTTATGTTTTATAAAGAGTCTAAGTAAAGTTTAAACTAATCCAACATTCATATGTAAAGTTTAAACTAATCTAACATTCATATTTATTGAAAGTTTATTCTTATTTTTTTATTCAGGCATTGTAGTATGTATATTAACATACTTATAAAGTTCTTGATCGGTTAAACATTATTGGTTGTTTAGGTTAGGCATTTCTGTTTACAAGGGTTTGCAATAATATGCATCTTCTATGTCTGTAACACCTTGGTTTTGACCCGTTTGCATTAAATGTATATGATGTAAATATTGTAATTAATCATAGTGTATAGCTAAAGGCAAAAGCCCCACCATTGATTTAGCGTTTTATGTTTGGGCAATTAAAACCGATGTCGATGGTATTTTGTACTAGTGAGGCATGTTATAATTTTGAATCATCATGTGCATATGAAGTTTAATTAAAAAAACCCACAACCAACTATGTCAATGCAACAAATAATAAGATGGGGGCATGATTTCCTAAGGATAAGGGGGGAGAATGTTTAACCTTGAGTCAATGGGGAGAATCCAAGTGTCAAGAGGAAAACCCATCATCTACCAACCACATTTCTTGTCTTATTCAACCAACCACTTAATTCTCCAAGGAGTTAGTTGGGCATTTATTTCCTTGGGGAAAGGGGAGTATGGGCAACCGTCAATTATGGCAGGGTCGTTAGTCTTTGACCACATGCATGCCCAAGGGAGATATCTCATCCATTACCCTCACATGGGAGAGAAGGGACGCATTTCTCATTCACTCACACTGGCAGTTGCATTTTCCTCATGCACGCAGGGAGCTAATTTCTTCACGTAGGGGTTCCATTTTCCTCAATTGTCCATCCTTCACCTACCCCTGCATGATTTTGCAATATGTTCCATTCTCCCACAACTAGAAATCGATTTTGGCAATACCCAGTGGATGGATGGAGACACCATGATTTTTTGAGTGGTTGCTAAGCCATTTTTCTTACCCACGTGGAGCCAAGAACGTTATGTGAACTCAATTTTGGTCACAAGGTTGTTATCCCCATTTGTTGTTCTCAACTTTGACTCCCAGAATGTTTTCATTCATGCCCAAAACTTGCAATTGTGGTGTATGCTACTGTTGTTTGGTCTGAACTGGTTTGGGAGGGGAAATGTGATCTGACTAGCTTGATAAACCTAGTGTGAGAAGGAACCTCACAGATAGAGCTAGGGGGATGGCTTTCTTCTTTGCATACCCTGAATAACACTGGAACGGAAGGCATAGCTTGAGGGACTATGTAGTAGAGAAGGGGATACTTCCTTGTGTTGGGTGTGTAGATGTTTTAGAAGTCAGGCTAGTTCTAGTCCAGGTGTCCATAGCTCTGTGGTTGAGCTCACTAGCTTAGCAGTCAGCCTTTCCAGCTCCTTTGTAGCTTGATAAACTCAACTGTGTTGGCTTGGCTGAGTTTTGTTGTATCCTTGACGATGTGTGAGCCTGCTGGTGTTCCTTATTCCTTATGGGAATCATGCTCAGCTCAGGGGTGACAGTGCTGCAGAGAGATTGATGATCACATTGGCTTATGGTTGGGTGGAAGGTTGTAGTGACATAGCTAGTTGTGAGACAAGCTTCTTCCAGGATAAGTATTCTTGTGTTTAAATCTCTACACTTGTATTTGCTTAAATGAATTATGATGAACATGTGAATGCTTGAATGTGTATGCTTTCGTTGTAGATTGCATTAGGCATCTATATATGTTATGTTCAATGCATTTAAATTTAATTATCATGTTCATGGGGCTAGTTTTCCGAGATTAGATAATATCATAGTCATGTCCTCTCTCTGGTAGAAGGGTGGGGATGTGACAATGTCACATTTTAAGCTAGAACTATTGCCTTTTCTTTAGAATGTTGCAAGAACTTGATCGTTACTGCAATTGATTTGGTTATCAAAGTTTTTTTATAACATGGTAAAACTATATTGCATGGAAATACACAAAATATTGTTGTATTTTTTCCAGATAGATTAAAGGTTGTGATCGTCTTGTTATCTTTACATTGTTCATTTCTTGAAGGAGTTTAATTCCATTTGATTCCAATTTCATTGCATTATTGATTTTGTTTTTTAATTTCATTACATGTTCTTTACATACAGAGACCATATAGTGTGCATAGACCTTACAAATCAATGCTAGTTACAATATGCCTAGATTCATGTTTATCCTTTATTAAATCTTAAGGACAAGGGGTTACATGTATGACTTTAGATTCTAGAACTCATGTGGAAATTAAACAAATAGACATTTATTTTTGAGGGATTTTGAATGTTCAATTCAAGTAAAATGCAAGCTGCAAATAAGTCATAAATGATACAAAATAACAAGCATATAATAAAACAATGAAATGCACATTATTTCACTTTATGTTTTTTTTACCCTATTTTATGGCTTTGTCTATTTCTTCATATTTTGACAAATTACAAATAAGTTATAAATAACACAAAATGAAGCATATAAGTTATTTCACTTTATCTTTTTTTTACCATATTTTATAGATTTGATTATTTATTTTAATTATTTTATTCTTAAACTAACATTTTTGTTAATATTATTACTAATCATTAACCAGAATTACAAATATTACTAATTAATAACATGAATGGAAAAATAGTCCATTACTATTAATAACATGAATGGCAAGATAGTCCATCATAAATAATGAGTATACTTTTTCATATATAAACAATAAAGTTTCACTATTAATATTAAAAAAAATCAATGATTCTATATACATAATGTCATGATTACCTCATGTCTAAGCATCTTTCTAACACCTCTTAGTATGTCAAATTAAAACAAGTGGAATAAGCAACAAAGTTGCTTAGTACCTGCCTCCTAAGAAGAGATTGAAAATATATAGCAATAAGATAATTTTGCTATAAAATATATATGATAAAACAAATATAATTACAATTTGAAAGAAATTAAAACAAAAATGAGTTAAAAAATGTCTATTTAAATACGATATAGGTTATTGCAATGTAGCATAAAACAAGCATATTCAAGCTTCCTTACATACTTCTAGTAATATTCTTGACTTATGTTATAAAAATATGCAAGTTTCTTTATAGACTAGCATAAATAGGAAATGAGAAATAATAGCTTATAAGACTATAAATTAATATCATTGTTGTGAGAATAGTTTATTTATATTTTATTATAAATTTATAATGTTATACAAATATGCAAGTTTTTTTTATAGACTAGCATAAATAGGAAATCAACAGAATTCAAGGCTTCTTGAACACAGTCGCCATTTTACGATTTGACCTTTCAACATTTTTTTTGTGATTCTAGTTCATATTTTTCCTCCCAAATTCTACACAAAACTTACAGGGTTGAAAATCTCTGTTTTCTTTTGAGGGAATGAGCTCTTCCAGGGATGGCATGGCTGTGAATCGTAACTGATGGAATTAGCAGACGTTGATCTGGTTCTCCCAGAGATATTGAAACAATGACAACTTTATGGAATTGTTAGTTCCTCATCATCAAGCAAACACGGGAAGCGCATGGCACATACCAGTAGATTCTGTTACCTGAATTTGTTTGGATGTCGAAAAAACAAATTGTCACAGGGCCATGGTTTGGCACAACCGAATATGTAAGTTTCCATGTAGCATCGAGGAAAATGTTAATTATTGGCTAAGGAAACATCTACCGACTAAATTGACCGACAAGAATGTAAAAGCTAAGACTCTTTAATTAATTGGATCTTAATATGAATATGACACATGTGCATGGAATGCAAGAAATTGTTCTGTTGACCTACTTCTCTGGAACTTTCATGACACGGTATTTCGCTTTTGTGCACATTTTAGGGTTAACTAGCCAGCCAAAGAATGCTCTAAAGAAAGAGCCTGGCCTACTAGGGTTCAAGAAGAAAAGAAACAAGGACGCAACCGGCCAAATTAGGACACATGGGGTTTAATCGAGTACCTAACGAGTCAAATTATAACCCTTAGGGTTTGTAACAAAAACAAAATGCGGCAGTGCCAAGCAAGCAATTGTGTTTTCTTTAGGGTTTGTGCTAGTGGTCAGCGACGTGTAAGAATGGAGGAAAATCTTTTAATATAATTACTCTTAAAATATTTTAATTATTTTTATAAAATAAACAAAATATAAATATAATTTATTTATTTTATTAAATAAAATAAATATGAATATAATTTTGAAATGGATTTAAGTACTTTGCACTATTTTCCTTGTGATTCATACTTTCCATTAATACATTTTTATTATTATTTAACTTTTAATATACTTATTTTCCTTTTTTCTAAAATCTTTTAATATAATCATTCTTAAAATGTTTTAATTATTTTTATAAAATAAACAAAATATAAATATAATTTACTTATTTTATTAAATAAACAAAATAGGAATATAATTTTGAAATGGAAGTAAGTACTTTGCACTATTTTCGTTGTTTTATTATTGACCAGTAGCATAAAGGAGTGAGCTAGCTATGGAGCAATCCTCCCTCTATCTAACGGAGGAGGAGCAAAGTCAACGTTAACTTTGCTTCTCCTAAGTCTGATGAGGGAGGATTGCTCCATAGCTAGCTTACTCCGTAGCATAAATGATACTAAATGTCTATTAAATTAATATGATATAATATTTATAATATTTTGTTAAACAAAAAAGTAATTTAAAAAAAAATTTCACAATTATATTTAATTTTTTATTTGTATTTAATACCAAGTTTAATACACTTAAAGTGGGAAAATAACATTAAAACTTTAAAATATAATAAAAAATAGAAAGACATAGTATTTTTCAAAGATTTCTATTAAAATTATATCTATAATAAACTACATTTTATGATGTTCTAAATTGATATTAATTTTTAATAAGTAATTTAATGTTTAAAATTTTGGTTCATATGGTTTTTTAAATTAATTTTTTATTAATATTTTAATTAATTTGGTTTAATAAAGGTTTTTCTAAAGATTAGATTATATTGTTTTTCTTTTTTTTCACACTCTAAAAAAATACAACTTGTTATTATAGAGAATCAAAGTTGCTTACATCATATACAAAAATCACACAATGTGATACTACCACCTTTACTATCAGTCTTAATAACATATTCTCCAAAAAAGACTAAAAGATAACTAGATATACATAAAAGATGACAGCTTCTACAAGATACATCATACCACCTACACAAACACTCATCTTCCATGAGATATATTCAACCAAAACATTATATATCTAAGCATATGTTCATATAAGTGGTGTAAGACTCCATCCATGAATTCCTCAAAAAGGGCCACCATCCATCTCCTCAATAAGTATCTTAGAAAGGCGATCATCTTCTATATTATACTCTATATAAATGTGCTTAAAGGAGATTAAAGAGAACTTAGATATAACACATTTCACTTGCCTAAACTAGTGCCCCAGTGTAAAAGCATGAAGAGAGGAAATCTCCTTTTCCCATTCAATAATAACTTTTGAGTCACCCACAATCTAAATGTGAGAAACATGAAGCCTCTTGACAAACCAAATTGAACCCCATAAAGAAAGCAGCTCTGCCTCGGTGTTAGTTCCCCTACCCCTACCAGCACCCATCCATAAATTAAAAAAGTGATCCTCACTAACCTTATATACCATACCAACCCCACATAGCCTATTCTATTGAGCACATCAAAATAACCTGACATGCCAACTATGAAAACCTGATGAGAAATCTTCCTAGTTGAAACTACAATAAGGCACTTTCCAACTTCAAACCATGAAGCAAGTATTTTACAACAGACCAAAGGGACTGAAGTCTGGAATAGTGCTATGGATTCAGTCAACTACTTAAACTATGGAATAGTGCTTAAAGGATTAGTGTTTCATGAGGAGATAAAAGATTACAGATCACTACCTTTGATTGTTTTTTGAGTATTTGGAATGCTAGAAACTATAAATATTTTGAAGATAAATATATTTTGTAGATTTAATGTGCTTATCAAAGTTTGGGAACTATGAGATATTTTCCTCAAGATAATATTCAAATTAAAATTAGATAGGCGATAGATGGTAGAGGAAGATATGGATAGATCTTTTCCATGGGGTTACTTTGATGGAGGAGAAAAAGGAGAACAACATTTATGTGGGGCAAGGGGACTACCGTATATCTTTTTTATTCACATTGGTTCATCTTTAAAGCTGGAATAGGTGAAGGAACTAATAACTATGTTGAACTTAGTGCAATCAGACTTTTACTGCTGACGGTTGTGGAGCAAAAGGTAAATAAGGTTCACATTTTTGGAAACTCGCAAATCATCATTAAATGGATTACATGACAAAATAGGATTCATAATGTTTGCTTTGTTCAAAAAGAGAAGTAAAGCACATTTTCAAGGAACTTAATGTAAAAGAAGATGAACTTGCAAATGTTGGAGTTCAAATGCAAAATAGATAGTGTTAATAAACAATTTTGGCATACTCTTGATGATAGAATTTGGAAATTAAATCTCCATGAATACATGATATGTATAATGGCTAAATTAAATGTCCATGAATACATGATATGTATAATGGCTGCTAATGCACAATGCAATGTGATAAGTTATGGATTAAATTTGAGATATGTGGGCTTCTAGATAGAAGGTTATATTTGTTATAAATGATTTTGGAGTATTAAGACTTTTTTTTGTGGAGATGCAACATGAGAAAGCATGAAATCATCTTAGAAATGTAATTCTTTTTAATTAAATTTTTTAATGATTTTTTTATGGAAAAAAATCAAGTTTTCTTTTAAAAAAAAACTTAATAATAATAATAATAATAATTTATTCAAAATTATAATGACACTATTTTTCTTCAAATAATTTGCAAGTAAATTTCTAAAAAAGAGAAACCTCATTAATAGAGGTTAATGTAATGTGATAACTAAATCTATAATTGAATCCAAATGCAATGTATTTTAGTAGTATTGTTATGCAGTGATAAAACTAAATACAAAAGTAAAATTTATATAAAAAAAAAACTGTATTAGACAAATGTTATATTGAACACATCAATAGATTAAAAGTTAAAATAATGTTCTATTAATTTAAATAAAAATATCTTCAATATTATTTTTTTCATCATAAAAATAAGATTTATCAAATAAATTAGAAGTAGAAATAATATGTTTAATATATGCATATTTTAAGATTACTTATATTTAAGTTTATGCTAGGGTGTTATTTGGATTTTAGTAATGTTATAATTGTTTATAATATATGTATATTTTAACATTATTTAAAAAATATAATGGTTATTATTTAAATTGAGTAATGTTATAATTGTTTATAATAGCAACATAGATCTATTTTAATTTCAAAGAATTTTCTGGATCAAACCTATATATATATTTTATAATTTAAAAATAAATTATTTTTAAAAATTATTTATTATATTTATTTATTAATTTATTATTATATTGATCAATTATTTTATTTTTATTTAATATAACACTTAAGCATTTATTTATTTATTTTACTACTCCATATATTATATACAAAAAAATATAAATTTATTGATTACAAATAATAAGTAAAAGTACCATTAAGATTTAATTATTATTATTTTATTAATTTTGTAAAATGTTATATTTGTTCAACTTATAATGATAGATATTAATATTTATTTATATTGAAATTTCTTTTTTATTTAATTATTATTATTATTTTATTAATTTTGTAAAATATTATATTGAGTAAAATTATAATGATGGATATTACAATTTATTTATATTGAAATTTGTTTTTATTTAATTATTATTATTATTTTATTAATTTTGTAAAATATTCTATTCAATCAATTTATAATATCATGGATATTACAATTTATTTATATTAAAATTTGTTTTTTTGTTTGTGTGATGGGAATTTTTCTGGTCCAATTAAATTTTTAATTTCATTATTTTTAATTATTGCTAATTTTAATGTGCCACATGTCAGTTCAATAAAAAAATTTATAACATATCAACTTATAATTAAAAAAATAAAAAACAAAAATATTATAATTAATATACAACCATATTAGGACAATACTTACAATCTTACAAATGAGTAGTAAAATATTAGAAGTAAAATCCAATTGATTGAATAGTAAAAAGAAAAATTATAAAACCAAAAACATATAAAATTTAATCTTAAAACACATTTATGTAATTATAAATCAAATTACAATTTAAAATTTCGTTGACATAGAATATTACAACCATATTCATAAGGTTCTTTAAATGCAAATACAACTAGCAAGAAACCACGTGCCACTAAAATCATGTGCCTTAAACCACTTACATCCTTGCTCATTCCAAGACAAGGTTAACCTCTAGATTTTAAAATTTTATATGGATTATCTTCCTCATTAACTATTCTTAATATTGGTTATTAGTTTTAAAGAAATGCAGTAAAGCAATTTCTGGAAAACTAATTGATTATATGATTCCCAAGTAAGAATACTTGTTGGAAGTTTTTGTAAATTAAAAAAGATATCTCAAGAGAACTTGATCCCTCTGGAAGCTTGGTAGTGCCATCTTAATTATGGATCTATAGTGATACACCAATAAATAAGTTATAGATTATAAAAAATCTAAAAAAAAATTAAACCTTTTGATAGACGCAAAAGTACCAAAAAGCTATCTAGACATTTAAAGTGAATTAGATATTTTCAAAGACGTTTACACCATAATAAAATTATTTATTTGAATGACTGGAATATTTTCCATGTCCTGAAACAACAAAGATATCCCACCCAACCAACATAAAAACAAGTGAAGCCAAATTTAAAAAGTGATCTGCCCAACATAAACGCAAACTCAGATAAAGGCTGACATAAACAGAAGCGAAGGTTTGATAAATAAATCGACGCCTCGTTTTATTTAACTCATAGATAACCTCCATTTTAGATTAGCTTGCGCAGCGACTTGGAGATCCCTCAGATCTCTATTCAGGGAGGCGTGGGTGACAGCGAGCCTTGCCGCAGAGGAGAGCATTGTGAGGAATATTAAATTCATCTCTCAGTGATTTCACAGGAGACTTCACTCTCACGTATGTTTGCTGACCTAGGTATTGGCGTTCCCAGGTTTCTGACCTCAGGTTCCACATTCCTGCGTTATCAAAAGTTAACAGAATAGCAGTCCATGATTGTGGATACACCTGCGTTACAACACAACAGTCATCTTATTAGTTGCAGTGGCTGGCTGTACTGGTGATAAAAAGAAAGAGATTGGCACTGTTAACATTGTAAAAACTTATATTATCATAATACAATCTATCTAAGCAGCTATAACAATATTGTGTATGATCGATTGCCAACCTGGGTTGTGCTTCTAGAAACTGCATCGAAGAGATTGTATGCTGTCCTACTTGCAGGTGTCCATTCACCACTACCCTTTCTGTAGACCAAATGAGAATGGAATTAAGTTAGTTAAACATGTCTATAGGGATTTCAATTTTGGTCAGTAATATCACCAGCCTAGGTTAACCAGAACCATAAGAATGAGTGCAAGACACCATTGAAAAGAATCCACATAGACTTCATGCATTGGGAATTATAAGAACTTACCCCACAACAAAGAAGGAATGTCCATCCAAATGCCATGACTGGATAGTGTTTTCATTGTTCTGGAACACAATCTCAACGAAAGTCCGGTATTCCACAGACAGCACAGCAGTCTGCGCGAGGCTAGATGCAGATGCACTGTTGGGACTATTAGAAATGCCTCCCAAGGTGAACACATCACTGATGTTGTAGTAATCTGCAAGCTGCGATGGTGTGCTGGGACGCACGTAGGAAACAGAATTTACTGCATAGCGTTGTCTTCCATTGATGACTGGGGCCGAGCTTCATACAATCAGTATTTTCGCTCTGCAGCTGCCCACTGCCTTTAGATTTGATAAGCTTAAGCCAATTCTAACAATAGAAAATTTCGGGTCGGGTCGGTCTGATTCCTGAGTCTTAGATATGAAGAATCTTAAGCCGTCAGACGGAATTCCGAGTAAGATGTTCAGTGTGATGAAGCTCTGTTTCATGGCTCTGTCCATGGTCTCTGTGCTCATGTTCGTGAAGCCTGTATTTGCTTGTTCCCATCATTTCGTTTTTTCTGTTTTTCCCCAAATTCGTGAGAAGTTCTCGGCATGGCTGACGCCTGCAGTTCTGTATCGGTTTACAAATTGTATCATTCTTGCCATACTTGCCAATTCAAGCTTTCAACACAGATTCAACATAAGGGGCTCGTCACACGATGAGCATAACCCTTCCGCTGCCGAACAAAAGCTATAGGAGCCGATTTATGTGGAAGAATTGACAGAAAGATCCTGCACAACGGGATTGGAAGAGTATTTTTTTAATTTTCTTATTATGACGTCATGTTATGATGTCATGTTGCCACATGTCAACTCAAATCTAGATATCAAATCCCAAAGTTGACATCATCTTCTATCCACCAATCAGCTGTTTACAAAAATAGCTTTTTAACAAAATAAAAAAAATATTTTACAAACCCCTAAGTCATACTTTGCAAAACAGGTTTTAATTCTTTATAGCTGCCTCAAAAAACACCAACTAATACCAAAGTCAAAGGAGTTTGACTTATGATCAATTACAATATATGAGGGAGGTATAATAGCAAAACTAGTGTCAAAATGAATTATATCAAAAGATATGCAACTAAAATATTTGCAAATATTACGATGGTCACGATTTCCTCATGTCTGAGCAACGGATACTTTTGACAGTGTGAACACGTCAAACTAAGGTAGCAAAGGCAGATTCAAAATGGATATAAGTAAGTACAATATTTGTAAATATTTATTTTTTAAATCATAGTTTCCATTTTCTTTTAATAACAGTATTGTGTTTTTTAATAATTATTTTGTGGTGGATTTTTTTTCATAATAGAAAATTTTGAAAAAAATGAAATTGAATTTGATAGTGTGAATAAGTTAGCTAAAATGAAATTGAATTTGATAGTGTGAATAAGTTAGCTATTGTACAAGGTTAAAATTGTTTTTAAGATATATAATCTTATATTTAACAGTATTTTCTATTTTGCTTCACATTGAAATTGTTAGCGTAGGTTTTTAATCAAAAAATTTAACATCAAGATGATCACATGTTTAGAATGAACAATCCATTTGACTAAATCAACTCTAATTGTATTTAAGTAATTTAGTTTAATTTACAATATTAATTTGCAATACCTCAAAAATATTGATTTGTAAACCAATTCTTTTATCTTTATTCTCTACTATAGGAACTCAAAACAAGCTATATCCATTCATTTAAGGGATAAATTTTTTAGTAGTGGGTGGGAAATACTGAGACCGATCTTTGAAATGAGAATAGCGATGAATCCCCTATGGTCTCTTCTCTCTCTCACACTTACCCTCTCTCTCTCTCAGTTGCACGATTTTCACCAATAACCCTTGAACCTAAATCATTAAAGAAAGGTCTCTTCCCTCATTCTGCTACAATGAAGCCATATAAAATAGAAGAAGGAACACACAACAACCAAATAAACCATGTGGTTTAGAAGGAAAGAATAAATACATCCAAAGATTGATTCATAGTCTATTAATAGTAGTCATGGGTCAATGAAATGCATTAAACATGAATAAATCATCATGTCTATGTGGAGAGTTGTGAATCAATTTTTCGGAGATAACAAATACTTTCATGAACTGGAGCACCACGTAAATGTGTGCCCATCGCTTAATGACCTAGCTATGACCTTCCTTAATCACTTTCAGTTACCCATGCGTTATGATGCTAGTACTGAACTCTTGTCAACATTTCGGTAGGACAAAACCACAACTACCTCTAATCACATTCAAAAGTAGCGTAGATGGAAGAGATTGACTCAAGGCCTTCATTCCACCAGAGTTCCTTTTAGAGTGGTTCCTCAAGTCTTTATTACCTTACATAGCGAAGGATGTTTCCACATCTAGAGTGAAAAATAAGGAGCAAGCTATCTTTAGAGCTCAGCAGTTGGATTTGATCTATGCTCAATCTGGGATCTTGTATGAGATCATACTGAATGCACCTAGATCTAATTTCGACCCTATGTTTAAACCTGGGCCACATGTTGATGGCATTGTTGGTTCTGCAAGTGCTAATCCTGTAAGCTCGGTTACCAACCAAATGAATAACTTGTCTATTAACTAGCCTGGGTTGGGACAACCTACAGCTTCGTCTCATCCTACCCAAACAACATATGTACTTTCAGTGAAATCGTCGAATGAGAAAGGTAACTAGTAACCTGGACGGAATAAAAAGAAAGGTAAAAACAACTGAAATGGTGGGAATAAGAATGAAAATGATAATAACGAAAAGAACAACAATAATATTGGTGGGGGCAAGAAACCTAAGTGTAAGGTTAAATTTCTTTGTAATCTTTGTGGGGATGATCTCCTCACTCACTTGTGCCCTCAGATTGAATATTCCTCAAAGTTCATCGCATATAGCCCAGCTGTGTTAACTAATCCTTTACCACAAAACCAGAATATGAATTGGAGGACTGTGGACCATGGTAATAATTTTGGTGGGGCTCCAAACCCACCAAACACCATTAGTGGCCATGGTTGCATTAATATGATGTATGCCGAATATGTTATGACATGTTCTAAAGGTCATGGTTCGTGACAACCTGACTTAGGGAAGGAACCTGGTCCATCCGAGATCCTTTTGCATATTGAAAAACCTATTGTTAAGATTGAAGCTCCACCTCGCATTCCTAAGGGAGTACTAAAGTGTTTGGGGCACAATCCTAATGCTCGAGCTGCCCAGAACTATTCTATCGTCGAGGATTTGGGCCATACTCCTTGTGTGATGTCTGTGTTAGAAGTTCTTCATACTTGTCCTCCGTAAAGGAAAGCCTTGTTGTCTACTCTTGGGGTGGCTGATGAAAGCTCTCCTTTAGTGATCAAATTTTAAACTTATGGGGTCCAGCCTCACTTGCCTTACTATGTGTCCCTTTTGGTTCATGTAGAGTGTCTAAACAACACCATCAAGCGTATAGTGATTGATGAAGGCACTGCACTTCCATGATGTCTTTGTCATGCTGGAAGGGTTTAGGTTTCCCTACATTGTCTAAGTCAAGCACCATGTTAACTCCATTCGATGGAAGATCGTTTCAGTCGCATGACATTCTTCCTTCCCTTTAGTTCCAATTGGGAGGGAAGAGAGTTGTGATCGAGGTCGAGGTGGTTGATGTTCCTCTCGACTACAATATTTTACTGGGTAGGAACTAGATTTACAACATGCAAGCAGTCTCATCATCGCTATTCCAGGTTGTTTGTTTTCCTTTAGATGGTAAGATTGTGATGATCGATTAGATATCCTTTGGTAATTCTAGTTCGAAAGCATCGTCAGGAGCTTCTATCACGGTTATCGATCATTCTCAACCGGCAACTGAGAGTATTGGAATGGGAATGTATCCTTTGTTAATGGGAAATTTTAGTTGCACCGCACCTGTGCTTATGATCGGGTCTAGTCTTGGTAAGGCTTCAACGTCATTGATTTCAGTTCCTTTTTCGCATGTTGCATATGGAGGATCCTTGGACTCTTCCTTCTTCAAGTACTTTGGGTGAAGATTCTATACCTGCCAAGATGGACATGCCATTGTCTACATTTATGGTGGCTTATCAAGCTAATATTGATTCAGTTGTAGAGTCTAGTCCTTCCTCTTTGTGGACAGAAGAGGAGGACCCTTATGCACTCTCTTGTGGGGAGGTTGCATCATCTCACTTGTACGACTGCCTTGATGAAAATTTTCCTATGGAGGAGGCTATTCTTGATGCTATGTCTGGGTTAGAACAAACTTGGGGGGAGCTACATCATAGATCTTATTTTCTCCCTAAGCTTGATGATATCAAGTGTGATGACTATAAGGAATTATTTAGCGAGAAAATTGGTAGGCCTGTGGTCCCGTTAGGCTCTCCTAGAAAGTATGCTGAAGGGAACATGGCCAACTTGTCACCAACAATACCTATCAATATTTATCACATTCCTAGAAAGGTTGAAAATGTGTACATTGGGGCAAATTGTTCCCCCGATGAGATTAGAGAATACACCAAGCTTTTTAAAGAGTTTTGAGATGTGTTCGCTTGGTCATATGACGAAATGCCAAGAATTGACCCTCGCATTGTCGAGCATGAAATCAAAACCTATCCAGATGCTAAACATGTTCGACAACATTTGTGAGCAGTGAATCCTAGGAAAGTGTTGTTGATGTATTTGTAACTTCGAAATCTATTCACTTCTATATCTTATATTGTATTTCATTGTACCCCTATGTTCCTCCGATCGGGAGAGTCATTAATATAATAAAGTCATGTACATTCATTGAGGTTAACCCTCTGCTATAAGTCGAGGCAATAGTCCCCATAATTGAGTTGAGGTTAACTCTCCATTGTAAGTCGGGGAAATAGTCCCCACAGTTGAGGGGTATTAGGGTTATTATAATCTCCTAGTGAGGTCGACCATGTAAGAGTAAAAGTCAAGTGGAAAACTAGTATAAATAGAGAGTGAGACCCTCTATTTGAAACATACACTCACTCAAGTGTAGCACATGAGTGAGAGAAGAAGAGCGCACACAAGTGATAGAGGGAACAACTATCAGAGATCGTATTTCTGTCTTTGGGTTTTACTTTTTCCATTAGTACTCATTCTATCTTTGAGGAATTTGCGGGGTTTCCTCCTTTATGGTTTCCCCGAGGAAAAATCTTTGTGTCTCTTATCTCTTATGATTACTGTTGTGCATGTTATTCTCTTAGATAAGATCCTAGATCATATTTATTAAATAAAAATATAACATGGTATTAGAGCTAACCTAAAAAGAAGAAACTGTGTATCTACAGAAAATAGGGATTCTTACTTTTTGGGTCTCTCTCCATAGATCATCAACAAAAGGAGGCTAGGATAACTCTCCATTGAAGGGTTCATCTTTTTGTCGAAGCATAATTTGATTCCGGGCATTTTCAGTTTTTGACTTATCACTACTGCAGGAGATTAGGGATTTTCACAAAAAATGATTTTTTGAATGAGCCTAGCATAATATTTCTCTCCTCCTCAAACTCGAAATTTAGAGACCAAGATCAAAAGTTTTATTTGGGTAAAACTCCGAGAAATTCAAATCCTAATTTGACCTTAAATCAGAAAACCCTAAAAGACTAAAACTAGTTAGTTTGGTGCATTCGCTATATCTCGATATTGGATAAGGACTAGGAGCCGAAAATTTTACAGGATGAAGATAAATTCTAGATGTACCCTATGTAAAAGTTTAAGCCTCATATTCTCTATATTCTGGGAGATATGATTCCTCGAAATTAGGGTTCCATCCTCTCACTGGATTCACCCCTAAATAGGACAACTAGGGAAAATTGCTATATATTGCGATAAGAAGGTCCAAATGAAATTCACAAGATTTTCCAGATAGGGAACAGAGTGTAATTTTTGTGTTAAAATTTTCAGACCTCGAAGGTGAAACAATGACACTTTGAAGTCTATACAAGTTTTCTATGCTGAACAGTCCTGAAATAAGTCACCTTGGGAAAACTCTCATAAGTTCCAATTGGTGAAACCAATTCTTCTCAAACCTATGGTGTTGGAAAGAGGATAGACAAGGCTGCCTTAGTGCAAAGTTTTAGACAAATAGGAGTAGGACGTTCAGATATATTGTAGAAACAATATCAGGAAATTCTGTAGAATAAGTTGAAGAAAACTAGGGCATTAGATATTTTGCACTTCTGATCATAGTTTTGGGAAAATAAGTATGTTGCTTAGCTTTCCTTGAGGAGGTGCATATTTCTATCAAATCATATTTGAAAGATTCCAAGTTTTGAAGTTAGGGTTTCTATGACTGTTGGGCACAGGGCAGACCTGGGTTCTTATACTCTTATCTTCGCACCAACAAACAGACCCACAGTGTTGGCCCTTTCAGAAACAACCTGTGAACATGTTGCAATCTCACTCGAAACAACTATGGGGTGCCATAGAATCAGGGATATTACTGTACCTTTAGTCTTAACAACAAATATTTATGCAATACAGAGCTTCGACATTCACTTAAATAGCTTCGCAGTTTAGATAAAAGATAGTTTCTTGCTTAACCCTTAATTGAGAATTCACAGCGAAGTTAATACTTAACATTTATCTTACTTTATCATTCATCTACTTATAAAATGCATAAAAACATAACAAAAACACATAAAAGAACCACCACAACACAAGATATACGTGTTTCACCCCCAGTGTAGGGGCTACGTCCATAGAACTACGTTTGTATTCAACTCTTTACAAACACACAGTTCTGATCTGCGCACTCATCTGCAGATCTTCTCAACAAGCCAAAACTGCGCACTTAGCTGCAGAACCTTTCTTCCAAAACCCTCTGCGCACACAGCTGCAGAGGTTGTCCACGCACTCAGTTGAGACTTAACCTTAAACCCTAAAATAGGCCTTAGCTTCTTCACATCAACTTAGGATCATAACATAAATCATCTCCAAACCCTACTTTACATAAGTGCATATTTATACAAGTGTACTATTACAATACCATGGGCTTAAACCATGGACACCCAAAAACCATGGGTCATTTACAAACAGAGGGGCTTCGACCCAACCCTGAAGCCCCTAAGACTATTTTGGGCCGCAACTCTGCTTACAAGATTCACACCAAAACCACAGAGTTGACAAAACTAAGGACCTTCAAGGTCCGAGCCCCAACAGGCCCCTAAGACTCACCAGTGTCCCATCCCGGGACACTGTGCTACTTTTCATGGGGAAGAATCTTGTTGGCGAAGATAGTAAATTACTTGTTGAGGCTGCGCGTGATATCATCGGCTGCTTGCTCCTTCTCCACTATCTCCTGCAATGTTAGTGCTGATGCTTTGCTGGCCTTTTCCTGTGCAAATGCATGATACTCCTTCAGGACTTTGAGCTAGTTGTCCACAGCAGTGCTCAGCTCCCAGGCCTCGTTAAGAAGGGGCTACACAGATTTTAGCAACAGTGTTTCTTTCCTTCTGCAAGACTCAATTTCTTGCTAGATTTCATTGCTTTGCTTCACCTTAAGCATCTTCTGCATAGGAGGCAATGTCTTAATTTCTGCCTTTACTACGTCCAACTATGTCTGTTGCTGCTTGATGGTTTCTTGCAGCTTTTCCACTTCTAGGTTGTCCTGCAAGTTTTCCCAGGCCTCGACACTTTCATCCAGCAGCTTTGCTGCATTGCTCACAAGATCTGAGATCTTAGTTGCTGAGGCCTGAATATCTCTGCGATGCTATTCCTTGACCTCTGGTGGACTCTCAAGAATGATGCGTAGTTGAAGCTCCACAATCTGAGCTTCATTTTTCGCTCTTATCTTCTCTATCAGGCTTCGAGACTGTTGTGCATAGTATTTTAGCTTGATGATTTTTTTCTCTGGTTCTTCTTTAGCCTATATGTCGAAGTCAGGGAGACTCCGACACACCTCATCCAACAGTCGTGCTAGTGTAGCCCGCTTGTCTTCTACTTCCCTCTTCTTCTGCTTAGCTTCTTCCAACCGTGTTGCGAGGCTCTCACTCTGCTTCATGGTTTTTTCCAACTGCATGTGTGAGTAGCTGTCGCGTTCTCGGATCTCGTTCATGATTTCCAATTGACAAAGATGCAGCTCCATCATAGACAACTTGGTGTAATCTATCCCAACTGTCATGCTCATCTGCGAGTGAGATGCTGCATCGGTTATTATAAGGGCTGCACTTGGCACTTGTCCTCTGTTATCTTTGGCTGGCCATTGTCTTGTGTCTTGCTATGTGCTTACTGGGGCACTACTTGCTGTAGCTCCCGTCACTGATTTTTCTGCTAACTCCTTCAGTTCTGTAATTCGCTATGCTACGCCGGTAAGCGCATCAAGGTGCGTAGCTGCAAACTCTGTCCACTTGTAGGATAATACTTCTATGGAATTTGTCAGAGCCTGATCAAGCTCTTCAACCGTCAAAGCGGGCTCTTCGATGATATTCTTCCCCTTTGACTCCTTCGCTTTCTTTCTGGGATGAGGTTTAGTCACTTCCTCTGCCTCTGGCGACTTGCACTTATCTGGGTGATTGGGGTCTGAGATAGTTTTGACCGATTCTTATTCTTCTTCATCAACTCCATCATCTCCACCCTGGTCACCTTCGCTCTGCTGTGACTCACTTTGTTCGTCATTTTCTTCGAGTGGGTCATTCTGCTGCGTCTAGCTAGGACCTGCACCCACATCTATTACTAGGGGAACTGGTATGCTGGGTCTTGTTCCTACGTCCTTCATCCATTCATCCAGCCACTGCTGAACTATTGTGAGGATGTCTTCCTTGTTTACCACATATGGAAACTTCCAGCATGCATGTTTATCATCTGCGTGTGCCTAGATGAATACATTGTGCATGTTAGCCTTGAAGTTGGCCACTCCCGCATACTGAGAAAATAGCTCGTTACTGAGCCACGACGTTTTCAGGATCTCATAGGAAATATTCAGGGCGTAGAAGGTGAACACATAGTTCGTCATCTGCTGCAAGGATTTATCCTGCGAAACCCAAAGAGATGCGTACCTTGATGCACCAGGCATGTGTGGAGGTACATCAACAAACTACACCTCGATAGGTTCTTTCCATTCTACCAGTGTAATAAGCACTATCAACTAGGAGTAATGAAAGGGTCTACCTTTCTCCTGTGCATCACAGACATCTTCAAGGAACTCTCTCGCAATGTACTTTGCTCATTTGTAACTATAGCCTTCGGCACAATTCGCAACAATACTGACAATCGGGGCAGGTACTTCATTTGGTTTGCACTTCTGCATTAGCTTGCATGCTAAGAGCTCTGCGGCGAAGCGAATGTTTTGGTGCCAAATGGTCGAGGTTTGATACCCACGCTTTTCCTTCGTCAAGCCGAAGCGATCCTTCATGTGCTGTGCCAGCTTTGTATCTTCATGTTTTGAAACAAATTCAATCCTAGGATCAGGCCCTTCCTTCGGCAAGCCTGTAATCCTGTGAATCAATTCTCCATAAATGGTAATTTGTTGGTTTCCTATCCACAAGTGCCCATCATGCACCAACGCCAATAGTTGTTTGACCACCACGGTAACCTGCGTGCTGCGAAAAAAGTGAGGAAAATTTAGCATCTTCAACAAACCAGGTTGCTCCAAGCCAGCAGCCCACTATTTCACTTCCAGCAATGTCACTCCAGTCTCCGGATAGTGGACAGAGTGCAAGTATTTCCCAGGTACGAACTGCAAAAATTTCTCACGATCATTTATGTTGTGGTCTGCGTACTTAAGCTGGTCTAACTTTCTTGTCATCGTACAGACCAACTGCACACCCTGTGGCAACTTAGGGGTGCATAATGTGAACTTGGCTGTCCGCTGAGGTGGCTGAACTCCTGGTCGAACAGGCATAAGATATGGTGGACGCTGCAATGCAACGTTCTCATCCTCACCGAAGTATTCAAAACCATTAGGTGGGAGCTCTGAGGAACCAGCAAGATTCATCTTGGGATCCTCCGATGTCTTACCTGATGGCTTGTGTCTGTCTTCGTTTCGCTTAGAGCGAACTTCTGGCTTAAACTTCTTCCTGGTAGATCGTGTCTGCATTGGTTGATTTGGCACTGGGGGAGTCTCTTCACGAGGTGCAGATGCATGTGGGTTGCTCATAAGGTTCTGCAGACCCCTCTATTCAAATTCTCTCAACAATTCCTGAACTTCGCGATCAACTGACATGGACTGAACTGTAAAACGCAAGAAAATGCGTAAGATGAAATTCGCGGGTCTAGGTGTCTTCTTATAGAATCCAATGACCAAATCTGCCATAACTGTGCATTGAAGACACCAAATCTGACAGAGATCTTGTCCAAATGACACTATATTTCCCAAAATCTCATCATTACAGGCAGTTAATACAGTTAACGTACCAATGCCGCCAAATCTGATTTTTTTCCAACGGTCGCATTTTAAGCTTCGACACACCTTTCTTCTTCGGCACAACCACTAACTTTAGCTTCGCCACATAAAATACCTTCGACATAATACATACCTTCGACACTTCATAAATTTCCCAACAATCTGCCCAAACTCTCTAAGAACAGCTTCATTATAGTCTAGTACCCAATTTCGACTATTCTTGGTACTTAGACTCTCCTTCTTGGTATTACGTTTGATCAGGGGGTACAGGCTTGTCCCTGTACTTCTTTAATCTACTTCCATTCACCATGGAAGGCAAAATTTCTCCATTCAATTTAGCTAACTGAACTGCACCACCATCAGTAACTTTCTGAACTATGTATGGTCCTTTCCAATGTGTCTTGAATTTACCTGGGAACTTCATGAATTTACTGTCGTACAAGAGCACAATATCACCATTATGAAAATGCTTCTTCTTAATGTGTCTATCATGCCATTCTTTTTCTCTAGCTTTCTGTACTTGCTGCTGGAAACCTGCAATGAATCTGTCTTCTTCTAGTTCTAGTATCTTTGCCAGCCTTTCATTCAACATGGCTGGATCATCCATCTTTGTGAAGGCAGATATTCTGAGTCTAGGAACAATGTACTCCATGGGCATAACTGCTTCCTGTCCATATACCAACCTAAAAGGTGTGTGGCCTATCAACTTCTTACAATTGGTTCTATAAGCCCATAATACTACTGGAATTCTAAGATCCCAATCATTTCTGTTAACATTGCAAACCTTCATTAGAGCATGCTCAAGAATCTTGTTAAAGGCTTCGACAGTTCCATTTGCTTGAGGATGGTAGGCAGTACTCTTCTGATGATATACTTGAAATTCTTCAGTCAATGCTTCAATAGTATTATTCAGAAAATGTGATCCTTGATCACTCATAAGAATTCTAGGACACCCAAACCTTGACAAGATATTATCAAATATGAACTTCGCAGCTGTAGCAGCACTACAGTCCTTGACTGGTTGAGCTTCGGCCCAACAAGTAAGGTAATTAGTTGCTGTAATAATGTATCTTGCTCTAGATTTCTTTGCAGGGGGATTTATTGGTCCAACAAAATCAATAGCCCATTTGTCAAATGCTTGTAAAGTTACTTGTGGAACCAGAGGCATCTCATCCCTCCTAGATGGTTTGCCTATCCTCTGATAGATATTGTAGCTATGTTAATACTCTCTTGCATCCTTATGAATTGTAGTCCACCACAATCCAGCTGACAAAATCTTATGTGCTGTAGCTTTTCCTGCATAGTGACCTCCTGCTGCTCCAGAATGTGCCTCGACCAAAATCAATGGCTTTTCATGCTCCAGGACACATCTACACAGTATTTCATCTGGTCCCATCTTATATAGCTATCCTGCTATCAAGGTAAAGTCAGCTGCTCTAACTACCAGCTGCTTCTTCTGCTGTATTGTCATATCATAGGGTGCAAACCATATAGACAAGTACTGAACAATATCCTGAAAATAGTCATCAACCATCTGGATGGAAAACAATTGGGCATCAAGAAGACCTTCATCCAAACTAGTGGGCTCTTCTCCTGACTCGAGCCTTGACAAGTGGTCAGGCCCCAGGTTAAGTCTTCCTAGCTTAACTATGATCTCAAAGTCATACTCCTGAAACAAAATCAGCCATCTGCATATCCTTCCACCTAACAAAGGCTTGTTAACCAAATACTTCAAAGCAGAATGGTCAGTGAACATCTTAAAATGAGATCCTAACAAATAATGTCAAAATTTCTGCAAAGCGTAAACCATAGCTAGACCTTCTCGTTCTGTCATAGTATAATTCTTTTCTGCTGTGAACAATTTTCTACTTGCAAAAGCAATAGGGCGATCAATATTACCTTCACCTAATTGAGCCAATACTACACCTAAAGCAATGGAAGATGCATCGACATGAACATGAAACTCCTTACTCCAGTCAGGGAATACTAAGATAGGGGTAGTTACCATCTTTTCTTTCAAAATGTCCAATCTTTCCTGACATTCAGGTGTCCACTCAAACTTAATATCTTTCTTCAATTTCTTTTTCATAGGGGTTGTAATCTGAACATATCCTTTAATCAATTTCCTGTAATATCCCGTATGACCAAGCATCATGTGAAGTTGCTTAAAAGACTTTGGAGGTGGCAAGTTCACAATGATGGCTATCTTTGTAGGGTCTACCATCAATCCTTGCTTGCATACAATGTGACCTAGCAGAATTCCAAAAGGTGCGCAAAAGATACACTTCTTCAGGTTCAATGAAATCTAATGATGTCTACACTTGTCCAACATAAGTCTTAAACTGGCTATATGATCTTTCAGTAACCCAAAGCTAGTCCAATCATCAAAGTAAACTTCCAAGAACTTATGAATAAATTCCTTAAATGCAGATATGACTACTCTGGAAAACATAATAGGTGCATTCTTCAATCCAAAGGGCATAACAGTATACTGAAAAGATCCCATTTCTGTAGCAAAGGTTGTTTTATGTCAATCCTTTGGAGCAATTCTGATCTGATGGTAACCTAAAAATCCATCAGTGAAAGGATACACTTCTTGACCTCCGACATTGTCTAAAACTTCATCTGTAAAGGGAGTAGGAAAAGGATAATGTAAATAGGCATCATTCAACTTCCTCATATCAACACAGATTATGATTTCTCCCTTGGTCTTCTTTTCTTGTACCACCATAGGGCTTACCCATTCGGACTCTTCGACAGGCTCAATGATTCCTGTAGTGAGCATATTATCTAGCTCTATCTTGACTTTTTATTTATACTTAGGGTTCATCCTATAAGGGCACTGCATCACAGGATTCGCATCAACTTTAAAAGGGATTTTTATCACTCCTATATCACCAAGGATACCTTTCATTTCTGAGAACTTCGTCGGAAATAAGTCCTGATACTCATGGAGAATTTCAGTCACTTTGCTTACCATTTCTTTGTCCCATTAATATCCAATGGTAGCGTACTTAGGCATTTCTTCTGATCTAATATTTACTTTCCTTGTCTTCACGGGCTTAGTCACTTTAGGTGATTCGACTGCTGGTCCATGAACTTCGCAGTGTCCTTCTGACTCAGGAATATTAATGTTGCGAGGGTCATCATCTTCATCAATGGAGAGGTTATAGCATTCTACTACATTAGCTTCTTATTCCTTCCAATTAGGTTGGTACTCTGCTATTTCTTTGTCATCAAATACCTTAGTATGGATCAACCTAATAGCTGCGTCCAAATCAGGGCAAATGTCATTAATAGAAAATGTGAGCACAAAACTATCAACAAGACTATCCCAACTTACAGTACCATGGCGAAGCTCCACCTCTGCATACCAGTTCTTTGCTATAGGTTCCAGAGTGTGTACAAACCTATGTACCCATTATTCACAAGGTACCTGCTTCCATGCTTCATAACACTATCCCAAATGTTCCCAAGGGTTAGTCTGACCATTAAATCTGTTGCGCACCTCCTGAGGTTGATCTATGAATCTTAGGCGAAGAAATTTTTGACAAGCTCCCCAACTATGAATATACTTTTTATGACCATTCCACCATCTGGCAGCTATGGCTCTAAATACTGAATCTAGAGTCTCCATTTTCTGTGAATCTGGTACTTGTTCTGAGAATGGTACAATAAAATATTGTGGGTCTGTCAGGCAATCAAAAGTAGGTAAGACTCTTGTCTGTGAGCCAACCAATCTGAGAGACTTGGTAATTCTTGCACATTGATGTCCATGTAGCTCATAAAGTCTATTCTGCCAATTCTCTAGACCTTCGTCTAAATCAATCATGCAAGAACTGTCACACTGCCGATCCATTATACCTTCAGTAGTAGGGTTAACATAGTCTTCTTCTTTAGCTGTGATGTTGTAAATATGTTCCAAAACATCCTGATCTCCATCTCTCACTAGCTCTGTATACCTTTCTCCTTGAGAAGGGTCCAACGGTACTATGACTCTCAAGCCTTTCCCTTCAAAAGTCATCTATCTATTCTTAAGGTTTATTATTGCATCATTATCTATTGCCCATTGAATTCCTAGCAAGGCTGGATAGGGGTTGCTGTCATCAATTATTTCAATGACTTCAAAATCTGCTAGGGTACTGAATCCATCAATATCCACTGGTACACTACGGAATCTTCCCAAGGGCACAATCTTCTGCTAATTGGCTAATCTCAACTGCATAGGGGACCATTCAAGCATAGGTTTTCCCATTTGTTCCCAAGTCTGCTTAGTTAGGACATTCACTTCTGATCCTAGGTCTAAAGTGATATCAGTCATGTCATAATCTCCTATCTGAGCATGCAATCTCATTTCTCTTCCAGTCCTTCTAACTCTATTAACAATTTTTCCTCTATCAGAGCTTCGCTGAGGTTCGCAAGACGCAATAACTTTTTGTAACTCATTCAAAGCATTCTGATTTCTTAACAGCTTCATACAACGCTGTAAAAATGATGTTAGTGTACTTACTTGATCCGGTGAAGCTTCTTGAAACTATAGTTGTTGTTGATGCTGTTGCGTAGTTGCTACTGATATCCTCGGATCAGCAAAGTATTTTTTAGCTTCCATAAATGTTCATTTTTCTCTTCCAACATCAAAGGCTAGAATTTTCTCTGGGGTCTTACGGACCTAAGCCTCGTCAGGCTATTTCCCCTTATTCTGCACTTGCATCATAGCTCCACTCCTTGTAACAACGTTAAGGGCTGGGACAGGTCTTTTCTCTACAGCAATCATTTGAACATTCTGGGTAGGAGGGCCATTTCTTTCTTGTATCTTGCCTATCAACTGTGGGTATTGCTCAATCACATGATCGACTACTCTGCAATAACGACATGTTGTAGTTGGATTCTGACAGTCTCTAGCTATATGTCCTACCTGATTACAGTTATAGCAAACAACCTGGCCTCAACCTCTTCCAGGTATACCACCATGACCACGACCTCTGAAATTACCTTGACCTGATGTGCTACCACAGTAACCATATCCATCATTTCCTTGTGCATTGAGTTGTACCCTATAAGCATCATAGGTTCACTCTCTCATGAGGTCAAAGCTGCGACATTCATCTTTGTTGTTTCCAACTGACTTACAGAACTTGCAGTAAGGATTCTTAGGTACTTGAACATATCTCCGCAGT
>LPNX011070047.1:421985-449700 GCA_001517045.1 Pseudotsuga menziesii | reverse complement strand
ACGATTCAAAGAAGATCCCTCAAGTGATGAGGAATATGAAGGACTCAATTCTTGAAGAACCTCTTATCCATCTTAGCATTTGGATAAGAAATGATGATGGTATGAATGAAGAAGATGATGAAGCTGGAGGCTCAAGAAGGAGCCTACCCATGAAACAAATAAAGATAAGTATTTGAATTGTATTTTCCTATATATCTATTTGTTTATATGACATTTTTAGTTTTATAATGTTTGCGTTAATGACACTATACTACTAATATGCATGTGATGGGTAAGTAGCTCATGGTTCTATACAGCTCTCCATTACTACTTATCTAGAATGAAACCTCTTTGCTGACATATTGGATTAGTGCACAATCTCAATGATGTCATGGTAGAGAAGGAAGGATTCTAGAAAGTTTCCCTAAGATATGGATGAATGCTGTATTGTCTAAAATAGTTGCATAATTATATATTTGTGCATAAGAATTTTCCATTATAAATATGAATTATGAAATGTTTCTAACCATACAATTGGTGCATTTGACTTGTAGGATAGATCACGTACAATCGCCTACAAGAAAACAAGGATGAGACTTGTTCCAAAGAACAAGTGATGACAGTTCAAGATTCACTCTAAAAATCCAAAATGAAAAACAATGACTAGAATGCGATGTCAAAGAATTGAAGGGAAGTCCATAGTATCTTCCATATAGATCTACAAGATCCATCATGCAGTAGAAGGAAACATCGTGGGATCCAAGGAAAGATTCATAGCATGAGGATTCTCAAAGAAATAAGGCATAGACTACAAAGAGACATTTGCATCCACTGAAAGTCGAGACACATGACAGGCCGACTCGTGTGTGCAAATTAAAGAAGGCCTTGTATAAGCTTAGAATGCACCCATGGGATAACACATAAATGAGGAGCTTGAAGATCACATAAAGTAATGAAGGTCTTAACCTTTTCTAAAAGGTTGAAGATGAAATCCTATAGAGGATGACAAGCTCACAGATGGGTGCGAGAATAACTTTTGAAAAGGTTCAAAATAGAGGATCTTGGTATACATTGACCCTGGAAGGATACGTAGAATATTAGTAGCAAAGGAAGCTACTTGTCACTCCAGTACCAAATGTTTCAATGCATAGATTATGAAAGGAAGAGGGAGAATGATGCTTTTCTTTAGAGGGAGTGACTGCAAAATATCCCTAGGTTCGACATGATACGATGGGATTCATAGCTTACTGATGGCTCTAGGATTTACTAAGAGTAAATCAGACTCCAAATTTTGCTTCAAGGTTGAAGGCGGAAGACCAGTGATGCTTCTATTATATGTCGATTACCTGTTCTTGATAGGTAAAAATGAACTCATTAAAGATGCAAGAAGAATACTTATTGTCAAGTTTGAGATAAAAGATGTGGGTATGATGCACTACTCTATAGGCATGTAGGTGTGGTAGAATGTGGATGGAATCTCCCTTGGATAAGGGAAGTATGCAATGGATATCCTGAAGAGGTTCGAGATGATGGAATGCAAGTCCATGACCACACCTATGGCATTGAACCTGAATCTATTGAGTGATGCTTAATCAGATTTGGTTGATGCTATAATGAATTTTCAGACGATTGGGTCATTGATGTACCTGATGAATATGAGACTAGATATTTTCTTTGCTGTGAACACATTGAGCTAGTTCTTGATAGACTCAATACATGTTCACCTGATTGCTTCGAAGCATATTCTAAGGTACCTAAAGGGTACAGTTGATTATGGGCTCAAGTATGAAGTGAATTAGAAGATTAACCTAGAGGGTTATGTAGATTTATATTGGGAAGGAAGTTCCATTGATAGGAAGAGAACTTCAGGGTGCTACTTCAGTATGGGATCAAGTGTGATCTCTTACTTTGGTAGGAAGGACTCCTGCATGGCGTTGAGTACAGCTGAGTAAAAATATGTTGCCACTTGCTTAGATACTTGGGAGAGAGGACTAGTGAAGCTCCAGTTTGTGATCCAGATCGAGATCTCTTGAAAGAGGGATTTATAGCATAGCCGGTGAGACTGGTTGTCTGAGCATAAAATACTGGAAAAGCTCATAGGTTACTCAGACGTAAACAGTTATGTAGGTTTTCCTCGGATGTAATCAGTCCTGGAAAAGCTTACAGGTTATCCTTGGATGTAATCAACCCTGATGTGATTCTATGCTATTAATGGCTAGAGTGAAGCTTGAGTTCTTCAAGGAGAAGCTTGGTGTTCTCTAGATCGAGGTTCCTTCTAAGGAGAATTAATGAGTTCGAGATCCTTTCTAACATGGTGACAGGATTGGTTCCTCCCATGGTCAGATGTAGGTGCAGGAGCCTTTCTAACATGGTTGCAAGATGTTTTCCTCCCATGGTCAGATGTAAATGAAGAGCCTTTCTGACATGGTTGCAAGATGTGTTCTTCCCATGGTCATATGTAAGTGAAGAGCCTTTCTGACATGGTTGGGAGATGTGTTCCTCCCATGGTTAGATGTAAGTGCTGAGCCTTTCTGACATGGTAGCAGTCTGGGCTTCCCATGGTCAGATGTAAGTGTTGAGCCTTTCCAGCATGATGGCAGGCTGGGCCTCCCATGGTTGGATTTAAGTGCTAAGCATTTTCAACATGGTGGCAGGTTGGGCCTCCCATGGTTAGATGTAATTTTTGAGCCTTTTTGACATGGTGGCAGGATGGGCCTCCCATGGCCAGATGTAAGTGCTGAGCCTTTCCAACATGGTGGAAGGCTGGGCCTCCCATGGTCGAATGTAAGTGTTGGGCCTTTTTAACATGGTGGAAGGCTGGTCCTCCCATTGTTAGATGTAAGTGGCGGGCCTTTTTGAAATGGTGGTAGGCTGGTCCTCCCATGGTCAGGTGTAAGCATTGGGTCTTTCTGACATGGTGGAAGGCTAGGCCTCCCATGGTCATATGTAAGTGTTGGGCCTTTCTGACATGGTGGTAGGCTAGGATTCTCATGGTCGGATATAAGTACTGATACCTACATCCAGCATGAAAAAATGATGTCTCTGTAGAACTTCCTATGACGAGTAGAATTGAGAGATAACACCATTTTCTCGAGATAGCGGGAGCAGTGATGATCCAATTTCATGATGATCCAACTTTGATGATGATCCTATGATGAAGACTTGTGTTGATGAGCTATGTCAAGAGAATACCTTCCTATTTAAGAGGGAGTCTTGATGTATTTGCAACTTCAAAATGTTTTCACTTGTATATCTTATATTGTATTTCATTGTACCCCGATGTTCCTCTGATCAAAAGATTCATTAATATAATAAAGTCATGTAAAGTCATTGAGGTTAACCATCCTTTGTAAGTCAGGGAAATAGTACCCACAATTTATTTGAGGTTAACCCACCATTGTAAGTCAGGGAAATAGTCCCCATAGTTGAGGGGTATTAGGGTTATTAGACTCTCCTAGTGAGGTCGACCCTGTAAGAGTAAAATTCAAGTGGAAAACTAGTATAAATAGAGAGTGAGACTCTCTATTTGAAACATAAAATCACTTAACTGCTGCACATGAATGAGAGAAGAAGAGATTGCACAAGTGAGAGAGATAAAAACTATCAGAGATCATATTTCTGTCTTCAGATTTTACTTTTTCCATTGGTGCTCATTCTATCTCTGAGGAAGTTGCGGGGTTTTCTCCTTTATGATTTCCCTCAGGAAAAATCTTTGTGTCTCTTATCTCTTATGATAATTGTTGTGCATGTTATTCTCTCAGATAAGATCCTAGATCATATATATTAAATGATAAAAATATAACAAGCACCTCCGATTAAGGAAAATATAGAGAAGTTTCTCAAAGTTGGCTTCATCTATCCTGTTCCCTTGACGGAGTGGGTGTCAAACCTTATTTTGGTGGATAAGAAGAAAGGAACGATCCAAGAATGCACTGATTTTAGAGATTTGAATTGAGCTTATCCTAAGGATAATTTCCCCACACAATTTATTGACCATATTTTGGATGAGTGTGCAGGGAGTGAGGTTTCTTCTTTTATGGACGGCTTCTTTGGCTATACTCAGATCCAAATTAAACCTGAGGACTAACACAAGAATTATTTCATTTATACTTGGGGTATGTTTGCATACAAGAATATGCCCTTTGGCCTTAAAAATTCCAGAGCTATGTTTCAACAAGCCATGACCTTTTCCTTTCACAATCTTAAAAAGATTATTGAAGTGTATTTATATGACTTAGCTTCTCACTCTTGTATGAGGGTGCGTCATCCTTATCATTTGCATTTGGTTTATGAAATATGTTGTCATTATCAAATCTGGTTAAATACACATAAGTGCATATTTTACATGAAGGTTGGTCGCTTAGTAGGGTTCATTGTCTCCAAGGAGGGTATAAGGGTTGATCCTTTGAACGTTGAGGCAATACTTCAGTTGTCTCCCCCACATAACATTCGACATCTTTAGTGTAGGGTATGGAAAACTTTTTGGGAAGATTCGTAGTTAATTTTTCCAATTTGACTAGAGGATTCATGCATTTGTTGAAGAAAGACACTCCATTTATCTAGGATGAGAGAGCCCAGAGGGTCTTTCAATGATTTGAAGAGAGCCTTGGTATCGGCCCCCGTGCTTAGTCCACTCAACTATATCCATGACTTCTTGATTTATGTGGTCACGTCTCAGGAGATGATTGGCATGGTATAGGTTCAAGAGGATGAGGAGCTTCATGAGCATGTCATGTATTATCTTAGCCAAAACCTTATTGACGTAGAGATTCATTATACCCATGTTGATAAGTTGGCCTTAGCTACCGTCCATGCATTTCAAAGTTTGAGACACTACATCCTTCTTCCCCAAAATTTTGTTGTAGCTCACATTAATCCATTTCAGTTTGTCCTCACTAGAAGGATGGTAGGGGGAAACTATAATAAGTGGATTGTGATATTGCAAGAATTTGACCTTGAGTTTGTTTTGGCAAAGTCGAAGAAGTCATTGATTTTTCCTAATCTTATCTCTAATTTTTTGAGTTTGGATGGAGGAGAGGTTCATGAGGACTCGTTTGTTGATGAGCACATATTTCTCATCTCATCCATGGACCCATGGTATGGGGACATCATTGTCTTCTTGCAAACCCTCACGAGATGAGAATTGATGACTACATCATGTATCAAAGAATTAACTCATTGTGGATAACACTTTGTACCGCTGTGGGGTTGATTCCATTCTACAGCGTTGCTTAAATCATGAAGAGGATGAGCTCATTTTGAATGATTTCCATAGAGGGGCATGTGGTGGTCATTTATATGGGATTTCTACAGCTCAAAAAATCTTAAGAGTAGGGTATTTTTGGCAATCCATCTTTAAATATTATGTTTATGCTATCAGTAAGTGCCACCCTTGCCAGTTGTTTTCATGGAATTTGTGCTCTCACCCTATCCCTTTGCATTCGATTATCACCATTGGTCACTTCACCAAGTGGGAGGTTAATTTTATGGATTGCAACCTAGCTTCGGATGGGGGGCACCATCATATTATTGTGGATGTTGACTATTTCACGAAATGGGCAGAGTCTATGCCCACTATTAAATCTGACGGTGAGACAACTGCTCATTTTGTATTCAACCAGATTATCACCCAGTTCGGTATACTGAGGGAGCTTGTCACTAACCATGGGAGGCACTTTCAAAACAAGATGATGGAAGAGTTGTGTTTGAAGTTAGGGTATAAGCAAGACAATTCCTATTCTTACTATCTGCAAGTGAATGGATGGGTTGAAGCAATGAACAAGTCACTTAAGTCCATTCTCCAATGAACCATCTCATAAAGCAAGACCAATTGGCATATTACGTTATATCCTGCTTTATGGGCCTACCGAACCACGGTTAAGATTGCCAGGTTTTTCTCCTTATCAGCTTGTACATGGGGTGGAGTCGATCTTATTGGTTGAGTACAAGATCACTTCTTTGAAGTTAGCCATGGAGATTTTACCATATACTTCCGTATTTTAGTCCACTTGGACCAGCTTAATGAGAAGCATTGAGATGCTTTAGTGGCTCTTGAGATTAACAAGTGTCACGTTAAGGTCCAGTACGATAAGTATTTCCATCCTAGGAGGTTTAGTGAAGGTGACTTGGTTATTTTGTGGAACCAAGCTAAGGAACCCTTGGGGGTAGGAAATTTTAACCCTATGTGGCACAAGTCTTACATAGTCAAGCGTGTATTAGAGGAAGGGGCGATTTAATTGATTATGAGGGGACGACCTTGGTAGATCCCAGAAATGGGCTCTATCTTAAGAAGTACTATGCATGATTCTCAGCCAAGACTGATTTGTTGTATATTAGTGTACATTTGCATAGTGTAGTTTTGGTATTATTATGGTGATCTAGTTTTTTGAATAGATTCCGTTTGTTGTGGCAGATGTCGACAGAGTCTTCAGTTTATGTATGATTTGCAGATGGTGCTAGCTGCCACACTAAAAAATCAGCTTTAGTTTCTTGGGTGATTTACACTCCTACAGGTCAGGTATTGTCTTCAGGAGGTGTGTGTTTATGGCCTTCATCGAACAATGTTGCAGAGTATAGTGTCATTATCTAGTTATTGCATGATTCCATTTCACATGGTGTTCACTCTCTTGAGGTATGTCTTGATTCAAAGTTAGTGGTCTCACAAATAAATGGCTTGTATCATGTTAGGGATCCAACTTTGTTACGAAGGTTCTTGTGTGTCAGGTTTTTAGAATGAAAATTTGAGAACATAACATACATCCATATTATGAGCAATTTTAATCAAGTTGCTGATTCATATGCTAACTATGCACTAGATTGGAATTTGTTTCATAGACGATAAAGAATTCACAAACACATTTACACATGTAAATAAAATAATAATCAATCATCATAGGTATTTTTCATTAAAATATATGTCCAAAAAAGTGGTGTCATAATACATAAGTGTCATATAAAAAAATGGGGTTTCCGAGCCACCAAAATATACTACACAGTCATACAAAAAATATATACACCCCACCTTCTAATCTTGTGGGGGAGGAGGGTGCTAATCATGGTAGCACACTACGGCTCTAGCCATATGATGGAATAAATGCACCCATGCCTATGGTACACCAACCACCTAGAACTGCATGGCCTTAGGAAAGTCCTCGACTTGTGCCATGGGTACTCTATGTGTCAAACGAACAAAGTTTGTGTGAATGCTTTGGAGCGTATGCTCCGCATCCACACCCATGATCTCATATCCTCTCCCCCTTCGTCAATGACAAGTAAATCCATCTGGCCATCTTGGTACCACATTTGCATGCACATGACTGAGTATCACTATATGTCATCACACCAAAAATATGTCTTTTTGATTCCATATATCAAAAAACACAAAAAAAAAATAATTCATAAAACAAAGTTTGAGTTAGGATTCATTACCTATCTCTCCATATGCAAAGCCTAGTGGAATGGGCATATATGGGTCTCCACAGAAGTCAATTCCTTGGTAGGGATAGTCATCTATGGCGATGAACTGTCTACACCACCATGGAAAGAAATATGCTAGGTAGGGGTTGGCTACCCAACCCCCTCCTAGTCTCTGCATGACATTTCCCTAGCGTAGCTGAGCCAAATCTCAAACTCCATGTGGGGAAATCTAAACTCTAGGGCTTAGCCCTGACACATGCTCAAAAAATAAAGCACTCATGATGCTTCCAAAATCGAAGTTCCTCACCCACCCCATCTTGTATTCAATGAGATGTTGTTTCATATTAATCAACAGTGAGGTACTCCAATCATAAATAGTAGGATGTATACACTCCACCACATAGAACATCAATGACCTCGAATCCTAGTGGAGAGATGCTAACCCTGCTATCTTGCTTAGTTCCAATAGTATGGCCTTCAATCCAAGGTTCTGGATTGAGTTCATTAGGATTTGGATCCCAACCTTTTCTATATTTGAGAGGCAATAAACCGTAATGTACTCATATATAGTGATCCTTCCTCCTAACCCATGAGCTTGTAGGTTTACCACCTTCCCTATGCAGGAAAATCATGTGATGAAGTAAATGTCCTCAACCTTAATGCCAAGGGACATTTCTTTTAGCTAAAAAGTCTCTGAGTCAGGATTTTAATAATCCACTCGTAGATGGAGTAGCCTTGGTTTAACCCCTAAGCTTCCAAGGCACCAAAACTTGTATAGTCCACATAACCTTAATGTCTATTGAGCTATCAGATCAGCCTGCACTGCCCCCTCAACATTACCATGTTCACGCTCTCTCCATTCTACAACCATCATGCATGAGAATTTCCAAATTACATTAGAATTTGCCTTTGATTTTCTTGTTTGCGGCCCTATACATGTCTGTTTTCAAAACAACCGCGTACATATGCGGGTATCATGGTTTTTTCTGCGTATATCCATCCCTATACATGGGAAAAGACCAATTTCTGCATGGGCCAAAAACGCCCCCTTTGGGATGGCCTAGGATAAAAAAAGATTGACCATCAAAATTAAAAATAAAAACATGTAAATCGAAGAGATGGGCATGAGCTTCTACATGAACCAAACAGAATGTGATTCTGTGGACCGATGCTCCTGAGATCGGATTCTGAAGTTTTTTTTGTCTCAAATGCACTATGGTGGTTAAATTTTCAAATGATATTGAAAAAATGTTTCTTTACTAGTTAATAGAATTTGTTTTGAAAATTTTACCCACTTTATATAGTTTTGATCTGTTTTTTACCATTTTTGGACCGTTTGGACTAGTATGATGTTGTAGGATCCCGTTTTGAGTGTGTTTTGACCAAGTCTTTGATCCATTCATTCCTATCATGGGTATAATGTCTGAACTATAATATAGGTTAGGATTTCACGTCCTCTTACATTTTGCATGAACTTATGATTGTTTCACTTTAACCTTAAGTACAACCCCATTCCACGATATCACGGAACCTTCATGGTGCTGTTAGAATTGGTATTATGCGAATGGTAGATCTTTCCTATACATGGGTTCCCTAGTTAGATCCTATTTTGCATTTGGTACCCATGATGAGATGCCTCCTTTAGGTTGTGGGAGTCCCCTTTTTATTCCCTCCATGTCTTTGAGCAAGAGCTTCATACTCCTCTTGAACTTTATGATGGCCATTCCCCATAGGGACTCCCTTGTACATGTCAAGTTGTAATCATATTTCATGAGTTTTGCTTGCCTTATTGATCCTTAATCTGACTCCCTACTTCATATTTATAAGCCATATAGCTTGGGCTTGTCTCATGTCTAACCAAGTAGATCCTCTTACATATCCTTTGCATCTTGATCACCCCTTTACTGTGAGGAGACCTTTTCCCGAGTGTTTTTGTCCTACACCTGTTTCCTTGCATTGAGAGTAGGTGTGTTCCATTGCTTGGAACTAGTTTTCCTATCCCTGACACTCATCTCCTCCTAGATATTTACTATAATGCACTTTTATTATTTTTCAAGATTTTCAAAATATCTGAAAAAGTCCAAAAAAATATAAATAAATCAAAATCCGGAAGGGAAAAGATGTTATCTTTGGCAGCAGTCAAGTCGTGTCACCTTTGAAGAGAGCACTGTATATCACATCCATTGGTTGGGTTATTAGTTTGAATTTATGAGCTGTACTCGTTACTATGAGTTTACCTCCACTGACTAGTTACACTTCCAATCCTCGTGGATCCTCTATTGATGCCTCCTATTTCACAAAGATGTCCCAGTTTTCATATCGATTCCATGCTGCATACCTTTAGTCACCTATTTCCTTGTGCTCTTTTTTGAAGGAATTTGAAGCTTGAGTCGTCCATTCCTCAGTTATCTTAACTTTGCATGTCGTTCATTCCCACTACTGTTATTGGCTCATGCACATCTTGTTCATTGAGTTCTTCCACATTATACATCATTTCTGAGTACCTCATGTTGGTTGATGGGGATGTCTTAATTCCCTTCTTCTAGCGAATTCAATTCCATCGACATCAGATCCTTTATTCTGGAATAGGATTCTAATGTCATTTGAGTTCCTTGAGACTTACAATCGTCAGTGGCAGGTTCTCTTGGCATCGATAGTTTTTGGAATACATCAATGTCCCCTAATCGATGGATTCTTCCAAGTGTTCAAACTCAACACATCTATTCACACTTATTAAATTGCACTCTGTACCTTGATTCCCATTTTCATTATCAGTGGGTTATCTTGCGTCTGTTAATGTTATACATCAATGAACGGTAATCAAATGATGGAATACTATGTTTGAACTCAAGTCATCAATTCACAGAGGAGGACTTGTACTCGTAGTGGTTTGTGTAGAATACCTTCCATCTTGGTGGCATTCCACTTATGCTACCTCCTTGATCATGCTAGTATTCATGAGATTTTAGATCTCGTGATCAGATTCTAGTATATATCAGATATCTTCATCTATTATAGAGATATTTATCTATTGTATATTGTACGTGGGGATGAACACACATGAAACTTTATATACCATTCCTATTCATGGCCATTGCACTCTTATGTATTCGGGACTACTATATGTATTTGTAGTCAAATCCAGAGATTTATCATTGTATTGTACTGATGAGTGGCTGGTTCTTCCACGTGGGTCTTCATTACTCCACTTTTGGGATGTATTTATAATGTATTTTAGCCATCATGTTACCCCTATGACCTCACACATTAGGGGGATTCTGTTATAGCTGATTTTACTGCACCTAGTGGATCGCACATTTATGGCCTTCCGTGCTCCTCTACAGAATCTTTGGACCCCATGGACTTATATTATACTTTGATGTTCCAAGATCATCCCCCAAAAACACCTATTTATACATATACGTGACTTTTAAAGCAATGCTCACATGTATACATAGCTTTTGACCTCAAACCCATGTACATCGGGATGTGTGCAAAGCGACAAATATTTTTGTATTTTTTCTCATATGATTTCAAATAAATTGACTCTTGTCCTTCCAAATTCCTTGAGAACGCTCATATTCTACCCTCCATTACCTCTTTGTAGTGCTATATAAGGAACCCCTTGGATACATTGAAGGGGATAAATTGAAGAGTAAGGAAACTATAGTCCATTGTTTCCTCAATTTCACTTACACTTGAGTTTCCATCCCTTTATCCATTGGATCACATAGTGTTCTTCCTAATCTTTCATTTGCTTTGTGAGCTTGATATCGAGAGATGGAGGATTGAAGTGGTGAAGGCCCAGGCGGAGGACTCGGTTTCTCCAATTCGTTGAAGTGTCGATAGAGTTTGTCACTATTGTATCTCTGATTTATTAATAGAAATATTTTTTCCTATTCTACTCATGTGCATTTTGAATATGAATATTGAATCCATGGATGTATTTAATTGCTTATACATGGTTGAACATATATGCTAGAATACCTCTAACACATTTACATATATTGTGCTCAATTTGTTTGCTGTTGTTGAGAGAAAATTATAACTGCAATTGCATTGGAAAATCTCAACGTGGATATACTTCAACCGTCCTGAATAAGGTACGATTATATATCCCTTAGTGTTAGATTTCTTAGTGTTCTTGCATATTGGGAATGATTTTTTTCTAGTGTCATACTATCTGTTGTGGTACCTTTTGGGTGTTATAACATCTATATTAATTCACCTAAGATTTAATTATTGGCTGAGGTTGATAGGCTTAGAGTTGACACAAAATATATGCGAAGGTAGAGGGGTTCCTATGGTGTCGTGGAAGTATTTTAACAAACAAAAGATTAGAAGATATTTCAAAATGAAAAAATGATCCAAACTCTTAAGAATTCAATTATTAAGGTGATTGAACTGAAACATAATATTAAACTAAATAATTGTTAATTTATTTCATAAGAAAATAACTTTTAGACTGAAGAGATACTATCAACAACTAACTTTTCAAATGGGAACCTGGAATGCAAGGAAGGCATATTTCATAAATAAGTAGAAAACTTAATTAAAGAAATAAGTAGAAAACTTAATAAGAGAAGCAAGTAAAAAACTTAATAGGAATGGCTTTAGATTCTATCCTACAAGTCTCTCTCTTGGTAATCACAAAAAAGGAACAGTCTACAAAGTACTGGTATATTTTTCTAAGGACAATACATATAATACTAAGTTTTACATGCAAACGGATAAATTGATCCAAAGGCATGAGCATAGAACAATACAACAGTAAAAAGAATCATAAGAAAACTCAAGAAACAAAACATAACATAGTTCAAAACATGTTCAAGGTGAAAAGAGGTAGGGATAAGAATAAACCTAAAACAATCTAACTTTAACTTCGATGTTAAATAGAACCATCATCTAACTATTTCAGTCAAAGCATACTTCAAATACTAAAGAAACATAACTTAAAACAATTTCAAAAAATATTAAAAACACTAAAAATGAAACTATGGGCTGAATGACAGACTGAACTACAGGTCTGAAAGGGGTGACTGAATGACAGTTCAAACATGCTGTTCGAATGACATTCTGCACCATTAAAATAACATCAAATAACCGAAATGATCTAATCTTCAGCTGAATTGATGCACATGTAAATACAATGCAGGGAGGTAGTAAATAAACCTACTTATTGATCAATTTTGACAATAAAATAAACTTCAACAAATTCATAAAAATAAATCCTTGCGTATTAAGAAACAATACTGAACTTTGACTTGAATAAATTTATAGCAGAAAGGAAATAAAAAGAATTGAATCTATTCTAATATTGATAAAAAGAAATATGTTCTATCTACTTGCAAATAAACTAAACAATAAAGATGGAAATAAAATGACTGAAAGAAAATTAAAAGCAAACTATGCGCGCAACTTAACTATTTAACTTCAGAAACAAAATGCATTATAGGAAATAAATGAAATAAACATTTACATCAATCTAATGAACATAAATAGACTAGCTACAACATAAAGAAGAGAAAGAAATTACACAAAAGAATGAACCTCTGGTTGATGAGGGGGGCTCTCAGCAATCAGGGGTGATTCCTGGCTAACGCTTACACAAGAAAAAATCATAAACAATAGAATATCGAACTAATATTAAAAATAAGGAACATAGTTACATCACTCCTCTAAAAAACTGACTGTTTAATTAATAAAAATGAACAACTCTTTATCTCTACGCATGGAGGCATTTATATATAATGTTTTTAGAGATGAGCAAGTCAACCCTTTAGTGGTCAACTGCTCTCCAAATTTAGTCAACCATTACTGCAATCAACTAATCAAACGCCAACACACATCACCATTCCTTCTTCAGCACGAACGGTTCTTGTTGTAATCTCATAGATCACATAAGGTTATCAATAATACATACCAAAACATGCATACATAAGGGAGACAAGAGATAAGAACAAGTAGATGAATTAATAGATTATATTAACATGAATGGGTCCATACAATATAGAGAACTGAACTGAGTTATCTTCTAGCTCAAGAACCTAATATATGTGATTACAAAACAGTTACAAAATAACTACCTGTCGGTTCGGTGAACTGACACAGCCTTAGGTGACCGACCTAATCTCTAGTTTAGTCGGCCAACCGACTTAGTTAGCCGATCAACTAAGTGGGCTATAATTCAAGTTGACTTACCGACTTGCTCCTCCAACATCTCCCCCACGAACAAAATGTTTCTTCGTCCTGAAGAAATAGGGAGGTACACAAATCTTCCTGTCTATCTTAGTAGTCATTATGATTTGCTTGGTCTTCATGGGATGTGAAGTCTGATGGTCGGTATTTTATGTACACAGACTTCGACAATTGTTGGGGCTATCACTGCTAGGTTATGTTGGAAATCTGTCCAACTTTGCAATATTTTCTGGATGTTGATGGCGAGTGTATTCAGACTTGATAAGATCGACATATTCTCTAAAATGGAGATTTCAGTTATTCTCTCCATGTCGGGACCCATAAACTGGTCCTTCTCCTCTGCAGTCTCTATAAGTCGTTTCATCTACGAGCAGATGATGTCAACTTTTTCCAAGTTGGGAATCGTTGGTGCATCCACTGATGAGCTTCCCGCGCAAGTTTCTACAGTTCAGTTGTCTCCAGCACTTTTTGATATTCAAATATGCTTCTAAGTGCTGTATCAGTGGTCTTCCTCTTCTCAAATGCTTGGATCTCCTTTCAGGTCTGCCTGGTTTGTTGATAGACTTGCCCATAGTAAGTAGTCCAGTCTCGTAGTATTTCTTCTGTGATAACATACTCTTCCATGTGATCTTGTAACACTTTGTAGGCTTCAAAAAAGGCGGTGTGATGCGCCCTCAGCAGTTGGACGGTTTCTTCTTTCTGCTCCTCCTTTGTTTCCTGAATTTGTGCTTGGAGTGCCGACACCATGTTTTCAAATAGCTGATAAGCTCTTTCGAGCGGTTTGTCGGTGTCGACCTCTACTGGTCCTAGCATTACTGATTGTGCAAGGTTTTTGCATTTGTTGAGGAACTCAACCTATTCTTTGTCCTTGTTGTTAGGTTCCTTACGTCTCTACTGGCTCCTTGTCTTGCTTCGATTGCTAGGGTTTTCAGGAGTTGTCCTAGCTCTGCATCAGTGAGTGTTATTGCATCTTTCAATTTGATATAGACTTTTGATGGCTGTCCATGATGCTCCTTCTTTTGTTTCTCCTTCTTCTTCTTATGCTTTTCTGTTTTTGTTTGTGTCGACACCTGTGTACCCGCAAAATTCAAGTTGGTATTTAAGGTTTGTGGTATAATAGTGGTTGATGGTTTCTCTATTTGGGGAGGTCGGATGACTGCTGCCTCTAGTTGGTTAGATGTAGGGGGTGCAAAAGTGGATGCAGTTGGTGCTAATAGTTGAGGTGGGGGTAGTTCTGGTACAGTTGTTTGATCAGGGGTTCTAAGTCGGGGGGTGGTGGTGGTGGTGATGGGCTTGGGGAATGGTTGGGTGTGATTAGGTTGGTGGAATTGTAGATGAGTGGTGGGTTGTTAGTCTGAGGGGTTGAATCCAAGTCAAAGAAGAGTTAGTTGATTTCTCAATTTATGTCTTTGATATTTTCTTCTTCTTCTCCTCTGGCCGGATCAGTGGCTGGTAGGTGGGGTTCTGGTACAATCGGAGTAATAATCGAGGTTCGACATCTAGCAACTTCAGCTTCCTTGTTTGGATTTCTCTCAAAGGTCGAAGGGATAGTTGAAAAGATATTTGGTTTATGGGGTACTTGGCCATTTTGGGGGACTGGTAGTGGGTACCCACTGACTTCGAAGAGAGGTGATTTTGTAGAGAGCTTCTGTACCTGGGTGAAGATCATAGGAAATTTTTCTATGTAAACCTGGAGGTCTCTGTCTCAGTTGAACTTTTCTTTCATAGCTTCTGACATAACACTCTTACATAAGTCGAGTGGGCTTATTGAAAGTTGTTTTGGTATTTTCTCCTCTGTTACTATTGTTGGGGATGGTGGTGGAGGCATAGACAAAATATCTACAACATTTTCAGGCATCGACGTGTGGGTGATCTTGGCTTTCTTTATTTGACCTGGTAGTGCTCCTTCCTTGACAAATATTTGGAACTAGGTTTCCACCGGCACTTTATTTGCTGTAGCATCTTCTATTATGTTGATGGCCATAGCTCCCAGTTCCTCCTTGTCATATGATAATTCTGCAATGATAAGCTTGCGCTTACCTTTTCCTTGTTGTCATTGTTGTGTTCTTATCCTTTTTCTTGCAGCTGCTATCTCTTTCAAAAAATTTCTTATAATGCCTTTTATGATAGCATATTCTGGTTTTTCTGGTTTTGTCTCTCCCCTTGGATCCTAAGTCATGATGAGACTTTCTGCAGCTGGAGTGATTACCGGCTGCTCTGCCTATGTTTCTTCTATCTGTGGTTCTACCCTCTATGCTGTCAGAGGTTTGATGATTATTTGAAGTCGAACAGTGTGTTCAACTGGTGTCTCCTACGACACAAAGTTACTGATGTAGAGGTTCATCTGATAATCCTCTTCTTTCTCTTGGTCTATTAACGGCTCCTCGATTGAGAAGTCAATTTCCTTGGTGTTCGCTAGAATTTGTATTTTTGTCCTAGCTTGTCGAGATAGTTCCCAAAATATTTGTTTGACAGACAGATAATAATCAAGGGCCTTTGCATTTTATTTTTTTCCCTGCATGTACCACACTGAAGTATGGTCGAGCTCTAGCTAGATGTGGAACTTTTTCGGTAGACTTCGTCGGATGTTTTGAGGCACCCTCCATCTAGTCGTGCGCACTTTTAGCTGTTGGAGCCAATTCTCCAACAACACTTTTCCATCTTCAAGTTCCTTCAAGGTTCCTTTCTGGGAGACTGGTTTGAATCTCCACATGTGCAACCTTCCATTCCACAAGATAATCCATTCCATCATCTCCTAGTTGAGTTAATATTTCTCCTATTGCTAGGCCTGATGCATCAATATGAACATGGAATTTGATCGACCAATTTGGAAACCTTAGGATTGGTGCTTCAATTAGTTTTCTTTTTAATTTTTCAAATGATATATGGCACTCCTCTATCTAGTTGAACTCTTTATCTTCCCTTAATAGCTCTTCGAGTGGATAGGTCATATTTGAATAATATCTTATGAATTTTCTGTAATAGCCTGTGTGGCCAAGTAACACCCTGACTTGTTTTGGGTGTACTGGTGGTTTTAGGTCAAGGATAATTTTGATTTTTGCAAAGTCAAACTTAATACCTTCTTTATAGACAATGTGCCCTAATAATATCCCTATGGGGTCACAAATATGCATTTCCTGATGTTCCGGGATAGTTGAATTTGTCGACATCTTTCCAACATGAGTCTTAGACATTTGCAATGATTCTTTAACATGGAGTATATGGTCCAAGAATCGAAGTATATTGCCATGGTTTTGTAAATATATTCTTGAAATTTTTTGATAACAATTCTAGAAAATACTGCAGGTGCATTTTTTAATCCAAAAGGCATAACCTTGTACGTAAATGAGCCGAATTCACATACAAATGTTGTCTTTTTCTGATCTTCTTTAGCTATTGGCACTTGGTTATAACCTGAGAATCCATCTGTAAATGAGTAGCATTCATGTCCTCCCACCTCATTTAAGATTTCATCTGCATAAGGAGTTGGAAATGGGTCTGTCAGTGTGACTTTATTTAGTTCTATGAAGTCGACACAAATTCTTAGTTTGGTCGGATCATGTTTCTTAGGTTGTACAACCATTGGAATTTTCCATTATGATTGGTCAATAGGGTAGATGATGCTAGTTTCCAGGATGTTATCAATTTCATTTTTGACTATCTCTTTGTATTTGTGAGCTAGCTTATATGGCATTTTCTTTACAAGTCAAACATCAGGTTTAGTGTCGATTTTCATTTCACCCATTTCATAGACTAAGAATTTGAGGTGTTTATAGTCTCTAGCAAATACATCATGGAATTATTTTAATAGGTTCACTACTTCTGTTGTCTGTTCTTCATTCTAGTAGTCTCCAATCTTGGCCATTTTTGGTCGGCCATTATTTGAGATGTCGAATTATTTAGTTTTGACTTGAGCATCTAGACATTCTAGTGCTTTGGCTTCATTGATTGGTCAACTTCCTTCCTTAAACTGTGAGAATGTGGTAGAAAAGTCAGCTATAGTCATTCTGTCGGTATCCTCTTTGTCAGCTGTTTCAACTTTGAATACTGTACGAATAGGTTTGATCGTTTCGACATGGTTTGATTTCCATCAGAAGCTTTTCCCTTTTGTATTTCTATTTTCTAACTGTAGTCTTGTCGACTGTGGTATTGTCCCAGTTTGTGTACTGTTACATTTCATTATCTGTTAGTTATCTTTTAAGGGTTTGTTTTCTATTGGCTGTATAAATTCTTTAATCTGTTTTGTTGTTTCGACCAAGTTTTCATTTTGTGGTATAAAGTTGAAATATTTAATGAAATTTTCTCTGAGTTCATGCCATAGGAAGGTTTCACCCCTAGCTTCTTCCATTTTATACCATTTTTTTGGTAAGTCAGCGAGGGTTGATGGAAACAGGTGTGGCCATGCTCATTCATCTTTGTATCCAAGTTTTCTCCATTCTTTTTCATATGTCTTTATATGGTCTTCTAGATTCTGACCTTGAGTGAATATGGGTATCTAAGCTTGTTTGGTTAACTTATTTCCTCCAAACCTTTCGACAAAGTAAGTCGAAGCTGATGACCAGGTCTGCAATCTTGTCTGATGGGTATCCCACCATCTAGCAGCTTGTCCTATAAAACTTTCTTCTAAACTTTGTAGTCGACCATGTTCACCAATATTTTTGAAAATGTGTTCATGTGCATGACTGGTGATTCTCTTTCCTTATATCTTGGTACATGTGTAGTATTTACATTGGTAGGTTTTAAAGTAGGGTATTCCCTAATTTTTTTCTCAAAGATTTTTGGGACAATGGACACTATGAAGCACTATTGGGTGGGATTTTTCTGTACTTTTTGAATAGTACAACACCCTCTTGCTTGTGTTTTGTAGTTCTCAACTTCCCAATCATATAATTCTATGTATGAATTATAACCGACTAAGTCTTGGTTTCCTAAATGAAGTTCTTTGTAGATATTAGGTTCTATGTAATCTGCATTGTTTTGTATCTAATAAAGTTTTCGGATGTCGACTTCTTCATCGATAGGTTCAGTCCAAGGTTCTCCTTGGGATGGATGAATAGGTACAATGACCTTTTGTCCTTTTTCTTTCAATTTTATTCTTTCCTTGTCTAGGGATATCAACGCTTTCATCTTTCTACCCCAAGGTTGACCTACTAATGCTGGGAAGGAACTAGATCCTTTTTTAGGGTCAATGATTTTGAAGTCGAATTTGGTCAATATTCCTTTTATAGTTGTATCAATGTTTTTCTAGATTCCATTAGGTTCAATTAGGCCCTGGTCGGCTAGTTTGAGGTATATTCCTAACTCATATAGTCGAGGTCTGCCCATTTGTTCCCAAGTGTCATGAGTCATGATGTTTACTTGTGATCCAAAGTCGAGCACTACTTTTCAAACATGGTATCCTTCAATTTCCAGGTCAACAAGTGGGTCGGCATCACTTTTATCTTTTTGATTTAAACTGCATATATTCTTTGTTTGTTTTTCAATGTTATTGTGTTTTATTTCATATAGAAAATCGATGAACTGAGATACTGAGTTGTCTTTTTGTACAAACTGTATTAATTATTTTATTGTGTTATGTCGATTGTCATTAGCCTCTTCCTATCATGCAAATTCTTTGAATACATTTGTTGCTTCTTTGTATGTTTGTTTTTCTTTATGTGGATCAGGATAGACATTTTTCTCTTTTATTTTGCTGATTCTTGGGTTATCACTTCCTATTTTTGTCCCTTGTTCGGTTACAATATACAAATTATTTGTGTTTATTATATCATTTTTTTGCACACATGACAAGGCATTAAAATTTTTCTTTTTATTTATTTTTTCCAGCATGGTAGGGCAATTCTCTACTAAGTAATCCCCTACTCCGCAACTAGTACAAAATTTGAGGTCAGTTCTGTCTTTATATGGAAAATTTGCATACTGATGTCCCTCCTTATAACATGTAAAGCATTGGATGGGTTGACATGGTTGGTTGTCTCGATTTCCAGAGAATCAACCTCGACCTCCGTAGCCTCCACGTCGATTGTCATACCGGTGCTTGTATCTTCGACCTTCATATATCTGATTGTTCTGATCGTTTGGTAAGTTGTTTTGCTCATTATTTTGTGCAACTGCAGTGGTCTAGTAGACTACATGATAATTCTATCAGTTCTTCAAGTTCAGATGGCAGTCGGCTGTGTTATGATTTTTAGTTTCACAGATTGCACACCAAGATGCTTTGCCATTCTTCATGTTGAACGGGCAATATTTTGTCAAGTGGTCTCCATGCTCCTGGAAAATGTTGCAAAAACATTTAGTATGTATGAATCGAATGTCCTGTCGATTGTATTTAGGTCAACAGTTGTCTTTTGAGTGTCCGGCCGTCAAGCATTTCGTGCACTAGATATCTTGATTTTTTAGGTTTAATTCTTTTAAGGACTTCTGTACAATCTCAAGCTATTCTTCTATTATGTGATTGGTGGAGTATGCAGGTATGTCCTCATCCATTTCTACTTGGAGAGATTTTGTAAGAACATCTTTGTAAGTCTTGAATGTCTCCAAGCTTATATGTCGGTGAATTTTCTGTGATAAACCTGCAAGAAACCACTGGATTAATAATTGTTCATCTATAACATAGTGCTGTTGGCTAAGAAGGTCTTTCCATCGCTTATAATAATTGCAAATAGTTTCTCCTGGCTTCTACGATGTTGTTTTTAGTTTATTTGCAGCCAGATGTTTTGCATCTAGAGTTTTGAAAAATGATAGAAATTGCGCTTTGATCTCGGCTTTGGTTGCTCGAGGTTATCTTTTAGAAAAGATCATATACCAAGTTAATGCTCTTTTCCTCAAGGCACCGGTGAATTGTGCCATCTTCCTGTCTTCGTCTGTAACTTGGTTAGCCTCCAAAATCAACTCATAGATGAACCAGTGTCATCTAGGGTCCTCATCTCCCTCATATAGAGGAATGTGTGCTGGCTCGTGACCCATGTTAGAATCACTATTGCCACTTTTAGGAGGTGGAAGTGGTGGAGATGGGGGTGGGGGTGGTGGGGTTATTTTCTTATTCCTCTCTGTAGAACTATCGTCGACGAAACTTTCGTCTCCGTCAGTTGTTTTTGTCATTTCGTCTTCGACCAACAGTTGGTTGATTTTGACTTCTTTTGTCAATGTCCAACTACAGTTACCTGTCTGTAGTTTTGAATGTTTTGTGTCCTCCAAAGCTGTATTTGGAAGGGGGGGTGCTCCTTAATGTGTCGGTAAAAGTAAGTGGATACTTCGGTTGGAGGGTACCGCTTGAAAGGTAACCCAATTTCCTTCTTCTAGTCGATGGATAATGAGGTGTCTTCCAATGTATGTCTCATCATCTAGTCGGATCCATATACCAAAGTCACTAGCTCCTAGTCGGAGGTCCTCTTCGATAATAGTTTGTATCTGGGTATGTGGATTCAATAGAGATAGAGTTGTTCCTTCTTGGGGAGCTTCTAATTGGAGAGCTTCTGGCTACTCTATCCACAATTCTTGTTCCATAGGGGACGCCTCTTCTTCCATGCCTTCTCCTTGTCGATCATGACCCGAATCTAGTAGATTTCTTTCTTGGTCAGTCGCCCTACTACTCATTCCTCTGTGCAGCGCTAAGGCTCTTTCTCGTCTGTCTTCCCTCCTTTGTTGTCTCTCTTCCCTTTCTATTTTCTGAATGTCTGACATACCTTTGTGTGATACTATCTTCTTGATTTTCCTTTTGGTCGACTTCTCAATACTAGTGATTGGTATCTACTTCTAGTCGACTAGAATCCACTCCATTTTATCCTGACATATGACTAGCTACCCCCCTATAGCCTACCCGACACTTTAGAAATCCTAGATAGTTCAGTCTACTTGCTTAGGAAGTATTCCCACTTCCTTTCGGCAATGAACTTTTCCCACCTCTTTTGCTTTTTTGCCCAGTTAAGGTTTAATGGTGGTCTGTGAAGTGATGGATGAGGTTTGACAATATGACCCACTCCCTTCTCAATCAGGAACTTAAATAGCAAGGTCCATAAGGAACACAGAAATTGCTCGGTGAGGTGTGTGTAAAATTTCGCCTTAACGGTTTCCACTGAAGTTCTGTCTTCTACTACTTGCTCCTCATAGAAGTCGTCGGTGATTTTTTCAAACCACTCTGACAAGTTTGTTCTTTCCCCTTGGATCTGTTTTTCTAGCAACTATTGATCTTTAGTTCCTTCCAGATTTTTCATCCAGGAGTTTCTTTAGAAGTTGGGGCGCTGATTCTACAAACTTCTCATGTGTTTATGTAAAGAATGTTTCTTTTGCTTGTGCGATCATCAATCTATTTCTTCATGCATAATTTTGCAAATAATTTGCAATTTCACGTTCCCATCAGTCCTTAATCTCCTATTCTGATATCATATGTTTGCATACATCTCAGACATGTACTACTGGCAACAGAACCAATGTTGTAATTTCACAGATCACATAAGGTTATCAATAATACATACCAAAACATACATACATAACAAAGACAAGAGATAAGAACAAGTAGATGAATTAACAGATTATATTAACATGAATGGGTCCATACAATACAAAGAACTGAACCGAGTTCTCTTCTGGCTCAATAGCCTAATATATATGATTACAAAATAGTTACAAAATAACTACCTGTCAATTCGGTGAACCGACACGACCTTAGGTGGCCGACCTAATCTCTGGTTTAGTCGGCTGATCGACTAAGTCGGCTATCATTCAAGTTGACTTACCGAATTGCTCCTCCAACAGTTCTCTCAGCGTGTGTGATGTGGCATACAACTCCTTCTTTAGTGTGGTTGGTGGAATGGTGTTGAATAGAGGAGACCACACCGACGATTCTTCTAGAATGCGGGCTATTGCATCAACCCAACGCATGGACTGGTGGTATAGTGTTGAATAGAAGCAGCATGATGGTGAGTCTTCTAGAATGAGGAACATGCTTTCACCCAAAAGTTTGGACAGTAAACAGTTTGCAAAAATATTTCATACTTTAACACTTAGAATCTGTCTTCAACAACATGCAACCTGGTTAGTGATCTAGACGGTAAGTTGGGAAAAGAGCTGGATATGATCTGCGCATATCTAGTTGAATGCATTATCTGTTTGTTGGAAAACTAAGGTTTGCAAAATCAATCCCATGCTAACATTTCAATGACTGGAAACCTGCCAATGAATAACGAGCAGTCTAATCAGCGAGTGTTGAAAGATAGGATTTCACATCATTCAAGCATACATTAATCTCATACACATCCATCAAAGACAAGTATTGGGAAGGGATGTCCAATCCACCTTTCTATTTATCTTTGATGCTTATTTATACACTATAATAGAGGTTGGAGCGGTTATACCCGCTCCAACTACTCATTTTTTAGTATCTCTTTAAACTATATAATTATACAATTATGATGACAATTAAAAGGTAAAGTGGCCCCCTCTACATCCCCCTGACAAAAAAACATTTCTTCGTCTCAAAGAAAACAAAGAAACATGTATCAATGTCCTGGGTCTATGCTATTGCTGAAGTAGTCCTCACTGTGCATCAACCATGCATACCAGTCTGCATAGGTAACTCAGCCACAACAGCCTCCATATTGATACAAAACACACGTGTACAAGGCTCTTACTATGACTGGTTACTCTTCATCCTCCATCTTCAATTTGGTAGTAGTCCATCGAAGTCTCATCCTCTCACATTAGTGAGAAACCATCTTCTTCCTCAACGAGATCTTTTGGTTTAAATCCTCACCCTAGCTCATCTGACCAGCATCTCCATTCGTTTAGGCATGCAGGGCCTTTTGGCTCTTCGACTTTCTATGCCATTTCTCTTTCTTCTAGCTTTTCGAGGTCACAACCCAGGAACAATTTCAACATTTTGATATTGAGGGGTTTATTGTCATCATGTCTCAATGGAGCACTTTGCTATGTAGGTGTATGATATATGCTTGAATGCCATCGTTGTCATCTTTTGAAGTACCTACAATATTGTGTGATGTCTTCTCATGTGCATGAGCGTGGTCATGACTAACTACTTGTAGTTCGACTGAATTAACATGACACAACTTACAATAGTTGGCAAGAGACCAAATTGATTTACATAAAATGGAGGGGATCACCTGCCTCAAAAGAGACTCATGTTTAACCCCCTCTTGACTTCAAATATTTACAGCAGAGTCACTTTTTAGAAGTCGACACCGACTAACTTTACATAAACAAAGAACATTACCAACCCAAAAATAATATTTAAATATGTTGACCGAATTTAAACTAGCAATATTAACCAACTAACAAATATTAAAAATCCGGTTGTATCGACCAACTTAGCCATCGACTAGAAGTTAATTATATCAACCAAAAGACAATATTAACTTTTAAAAATGCATAAATAATAAAGTATATTGAAATAATTGGAAGGATAATAAGCAGTCAATGAATTCATATTGGTTGGTCAATGACTTCATATGGCAAGCAATAGTGGGTAGGAGCAGTCGGTGGTTACCCATTTAATTTGTTGACAGTTCAACCGACATCTCAATTATTCCAATAGAGAATCTTTTTCTTTGGTTAACATATTCTTTAGTTGATAGGACTGCAATGGTCGTGACTTATATCTGGAGAGAGAACATGGTTGTGAACGAGAGCATGACCGAGATGATACAGACTTTGATCATGATCCAAAGGATGATTTACTCCTTGATTTTCTCTTGCTCCAACTAACACTTCTGCTTTGGCTGTTAACAGGACTTCAGATTCGACTTCAGCTTTTAGACTCATAACTCTTTAAATATATATAAGATCTAGCAAAATGGATTCTTAAATTCAGAGTCATCAAGTTTCTTGATCGCATATTTCATATCTTTGTGGTTAGTGTAGTAAATAATTCCAATGGCACCATTGCCCTTAGAGAACACTTGAGAAAAAAAAACATCTCCAGCTTCACACATATGATCCTTTAGGTCTTGCCATGATGCTGATGAAGGGATCCCATGGACAATAACATGATATTCATAATTCTTGGAAACTCCACCACGTCGACTACCAGCGCTGCTATAACTACTATGGTGATTACTGAAAGAAGACTGCCCTTGACCTCTATGGGCTAGATCAACCCTCAGATGATGCCCATCAAAATTACATGCATCACGACCATGAATTGGTCTTATGCATCCCCCAGGAAGGTTTCCAACATATAATGTTCGACTAGCTTTGCTGCTCATTATTATTAAGCCAAACAACCTTTAGTAGCCCTTGCAATAGAACTGATGGTCTATGAATAACATTCGGCCTTGCCTACCGTCGTTAGTTTGGTCGAGTAGTTCCTGGTGAATGGATTAAGGAATAGTTGTGTATGGCCATCATACACCATTCAAGGATCGACCACTGCATCGGTCTGCATACAAATTGTTGAGTGAGTTCACAACTTTCGGCACAATATTCAATGGAAATTAAACAACTAACAATGATCTTGGGATGTGCCAGTGAATTTGATCTTAGTGATAGGCTCTAGAAGTTAATGTTCCAACATCCTAAGGTAGAGGAGCAGTGACCACACAATATTGTTGACTATCTTATGCCAATAATAGCCTTAATGACCACCACTAACATTGTTTTGCAACATCCAAAGAAATTGACTGTAACCTTGACTCACATTTGTGCCAACACAGAGGTTCTGACCACTACAGTCGATGAGTGTGTTAGAATTGGGATTTGAGCCCCAAGGTTGAGGGGAAGGCTTGCTCTCAGTGTAACATCAGAACCACTTTATGCAGTTAGAGAGGGATCTCTCGCTTGTCTTCAAATTTTACTCCACGTAAGATATTCACTCAAGGATGGTCAGGAGGCCGGACTCCTGAAATGGGACAAAGTAGAGTAATGTGCGATGTAGGTGGGATTATCAGGGCAAGGGACCATTGGAAATGGAGTCAAAAACCTAAGTAGGGAACATTTGCATGAGGAAAATAATGGCGTGGGGTTGCAGATAAAGGCAAGATAGCCATCGATCTCACAATCAGGAGATATTTAGCGGGTGGTTAGGAGATAAGAGAGAAAAACCCATCGCGTGGAGCACCAGCAAGATGAATTATGCACAACTTTAGAATAAAACCTGATAAATGTCTCAAACAACAGGCAGAGCATAGCAATTATGAATTCCAAACTATTATACACTAAGTTACAGTCTTGAAAGCAATCAACAAACTGGAATGGAAATAGGATATACAATTCACGTAAAGAAAATACATATTAAAAGAAGCAACAACACATGAATCTCTTATTTTAAGAAACAAATCTTCCTCTACAATATTATTCATAACACAAGCATTAGATCTTATTTACAATGGAGAGCCTTAGCCCTTGAAGGTTTTCCCAACCTTCGCGACTCTGCCTCTCCCTCTATCGAGAGTGTATTTAAATTATTCTAGTGCTAAGACTATTCTCTGAAACAAGCCTAAAGACTTTTTCCAGTCATAATCATGCATTAATAGTATAGAGAGTGGAACTATTGCCACGTTTTACAAATATGAACAAAAAATATGGAGCTACAATGCATTCGGCCCAAGTGACAGCTTGACGTGCTTGGCCATTGTTATGGATAATGAGTATGACGCGTCCTTCTCTGTTCGAAGTGTGTGTTTCCACTGTGTTTCAAATGTATATTTCCACATGGGCACACACGGGAAGGGTAGTTTGGATATTCCCCCCTGCTCAACCTCATCCACCACCTCATTCTTCTTTGAGTAACAATGTTAGCCATGGGGTCTGGAAGAAGGGTCGCACTTCTCTTGGTTGAGGAAAGCCCATGAGGTGGCTTGTCATTCTTGTGCTTCTCATCCCCAGTAGGGTGGGTTCTCCTATAGGAAATAAGGTGTAGCATATCTACACCAGCTCCATCACTCTTGGAAAGTGGACTTTACAAACAGGGTTGTGTGGGACTCAGACCCCTGATGCTCCCATCCGAACAAATGCTTATACATGGAGCAGTCAAGGACTGTCTTCTTCCATGGAGGTTTTGGTGGCAGCGATGATATCAGGGGTTCCTGAAACAACACTTATTGAGAGTAAGTGTCAGGGAACCACGTTGTTGGAGGTGCAGGTATCATGTCTGGGCCCCGATGGCTGGTGTCATTCTTGGCATGCTGTTATAGCGGATTTCACCACACTAGGTGAATCACACATTGTATGGCCTTCCCCTGTCCCACTGCAGACTCATTATCCCCTATGGACCACTTTTTGTCTTTTTATGTATCCTTGACCATCCCTAAAAACATAAAAAAAATGATATACGCGGCCATTTCCCTGATAACCATGTACATACGCGGATATTTCCTCTATAGTCGCGTACATTGGGATGTGTACATAATCCAAAACCTTTTGGAGTGTTCCTTGACTTGGATCCGACTCATATGACTCCTGGTCTTCCATATGCCTTGAGATTGCACAGATTTGACCTTTCAGTATCACTTTGAAAAGCTATATAAGGAACCATTGAGACATTGAAAGGGGAAGAGAGAATTGAGAGTAACGAAACTATAGTCCATTGTTGCCAAAACTTATGCTTGAGTCTGCATCCCTTTGTCCCTTGGAGCACTGTTGTGTTCTTCCCAAGCTTTCCTTTTGTTAGTGAGATTGCTATTGAAGTGATGGAGGATTGAGGTGGTGGAGGCCCAAGTGGGGGATTCAGTTTCTCCGGTTCGCAGACATGCCGTCAGAGGTTGTCACTTCTAATCTCTGATTCATATTAATAGAAATATCTTTTCCTGTCTAGTAATGTGTATTTGAATGAGTATTGCATCCATTGGAGTATGTCAAATGCTTTTGCATTATTGATTATATATGCTAGAATAGATCTATCACCATGAAATATAGTATGCTTGTATTGTTTACTTGTTGTTGAGGACATGCTATAACAATTCAAGCTGAAGATTGGAAAGGTCAACGGGGATCTACTTCAACCGTCCAGAATAAGGTATGAGGTTCGATCCTTTAGTGTTAGATGTTTTTATTTCTATTGCATATTGGGAAAGATTGATTTCTGGAGTCTAGCTGTCTGTTGTGGTACCCCAAGCCATAGGAATTTCTCTTCGTAACAGAATTGGCGACTCTGTTGGGGAGTTCCTATTAA
>LPNX011070047.1:384886-407874 GCA_001517045.1 Pseudotsuga menziesii | reverse complement strand
CATTATTGATTATATATGCTAGAATAGATCTAACACCATGAAATATAGTATGCTTGTATTGTTTACTTATTGTTGAGGACGTGCTATAACAATTCAAGCTAAAGATTGGAAGTCTTCTCAGCCCTCTGATTTGAGGAATCTTTTACACCCACCGTCCACGTTCCATCATTTATGCCGCCAAATTTCTTCTCTGGATTCAACGAGCAGTTTTAGACAAAGGCTTGCTCTCAATTGTCGATCGTGATCGACCTCTTCATGTATCTGTCGATCTGAGTGGGCCCTACTCCTTTTCGTAATGAAAAATCCTGGTCTTCAACCTTGCTAGTTTGTATTGCAAAATGAACCACAACCGTAGATCTCTTCCCTTCTTTATCAGGACCGTTGATATTTGGGGCCGGTACCACCTTTCACAATTTGAAATCATAGCTTTACCCACACAAATTTTTTTTGTGAAATCGAAGGAGACTATAGATCTTCTTGGATCCCATTCTCGACCATTAGATGTCTCTGTCCTTTAAACTATTTTGCAATATGGAAAAGTGGATTTGGTCAGACATGTTCGCTGTGCGAAATTTTTTGACGCCGTTGATTTCCCATCCGATCAATCTCATCCTTTGATTATAAATCTTGTTTAATGCCTTCAGTGCATCCAATGTCCTCCTCAAACTTCTGTCAGGCTCATAAATAGACTGTTGAAAATAGAGTGTTAATAGAGTATTTAAAATCGACTTCTTCTAGCAGGTAGCAGTCAACATGGAAGTAGGTGTTGCTGCATTTCCTCATTTGAAAATAACTTCAAGCTTGATTCCTAAGACTAGTGTAGAATGAATATAGAGGTGTGTGCCAGATTAGTTTTTTTTTCAAGATCTTGTTGGTTCTTGCCGGTAACCATCGCTAGGGCTCTTCTTCAGTAGTCACGGAATAATGACAATCCTCTTAGGTATTTGTCCTGCAGTTTTTCGATTCCATCCATAGTGAATCTGAAACTTTATATATAGTAGTCAAATCTAGTGGTGATATGAATTGTTCAGTGTATAGAAAATCTAGATCGTTGTAGCACATCGAATGGCTCAAATGACGGGTTGCTGGCAATACCTCTAGTCTCGAACTGAATCAACTCATTAAATGTGTGAATGGTGATTATCAGTGGTTGACTTCAACAATCGAATAGATTTCTCTCTCATACCACCGAAATCTAGCAACATTTTTTATCGATGGGTGAAAAAATAAAATAAATAGAGCATTGAATCCACCAGCATCTTCATGATATCATATTAAAGGGTATTTGGTGGTGGCAGTGGTAAAACCATATTCACTCAACCAATTCCATTGATATAATTTTTAATATGCAGATTCTCTCCCTCAATTATTTTCATGGATTTTGCATAGTCGATGGCCTTCTATCATGAACCAACACCTTCAGTTTTCCTCATTTCAATCTTCCTCACGAGTTTCTTCATGTCATAACTTTATGCAGGTTCAAACCGATTCTACTGTCTTCAATCTTGGTCGAAATGTAAGAGCAGTCTTTTGAGTAGAGAATTTCTTGATCAACACATAGGAAGTATTTGACTAACGATTTTTTTTTTCGCAGGTATCTTTGCATGATCATGAACATAGCACTTTCTTCCAGGTTCGAACTAGTCTCCATCCGCTGCTGCTGTCACCCAAACCGAACAGAGAAGGGCAACGGCACCAGATGTTGAAAGCTAGGCTTTTACATCATTCAAGCATACATTAAGCTCATACACGGCCATCAAAGATAAGTATTGGGAAGGGACATCCAATCCACCTTTCTATTCATCTTTGATGCTTATTTATACATTATGATAGAGGTTGGAGCGGTTGTACCCGTTCCAAATACTCATTTGTTAGTATCTCTTTAAACTATATAATTATACAATTATGATGACATTTAAGAGGTCAAGTGGCCCCCTCTACAGTGAGCCGGATTGTAAGTTGTACATGCTACGTGCATATTTGGCTGAATGCGTGTCTGTTTGTTAATTTGTCCAAAAGACTATATAACCTGAAAACAAATATGCACATAAATTAATATTCAAATGTGCTTCAAACAATGTCAATTTTAGTCAATAAAATTGTAAAATGATAATAATAAATATATTTTACGTAAACCTTAAATTCATTCATACCTGGGGCTGAATAGTGAGCTACTTGACAGAAAATATGCAAAAATATAACAAAACATATGTTTAAATGAGTAATTTACCTGCCAAAAATGAGAACAAATATGGGATCAACAGTACCCCAAATCCATAGGAAGTTTCTCTCCGTAACAAAGGTAAATGACGTGAATCTATGTGTAAAGCGAGAGGATATGTAATTGATGCATATAGATCTAAAGGTACTAATTTTTTTGTTTCTAAGACTAATTCTTGGATGATGATTTGACGTCGATAGGAACAACCTCGTCGAAGGAGGGCCATAATGAATCCCACATTGATGACACGAAACTCAAAACAAAGTTCTGGAATTCTGAGTATGATGCAACCATGGGACTGACTCAAAAGGTACTAACACAAAGGATGTTTTGACTGCAGAGGTAAGATTTCAATTTTCCTTTGAACATTGGATGGCATGAGTGAAGACTTGGCAGCATTGACTTAGACCACAAGGATATCATGACATAATGCGACAGTAAACGATGCATTCTTGGAAGGACTCAAAGGAGTGACATGAATCATGAAATTGGATCGAGTTGGAAGCAAGGAGAATCCCCAATTGAATGAATTAAATGCAGACAAGTTCCATGTTCAAAGGTGACTACTAACTTCCATTTAATTGTGAAATGAAATAGTTCCCTTCCCTTAATTTCCCCATCATGATTGATGAGTGCCTCTTTTCATTTTTACAAGTCCAAAGAGGGTAACAAACACTTGTTTTAGCTTATCCAAGGATAAGTCCATTCTCATAAATTTCACGAACCTGAGAAAGGAGGGGTTCGTTCCCAAAAGAGGGTCTCTCAGTGTTTAGTTTAACAAGTCAATTGAAAGTTAACTTGGTATCGTTAGAGATTATGAATGAAGACATAAGAAGAATCCAAAGGTTCCTTTTTCATACAATTTAGTCTCTAAGGCACGAAAAAGTATAAAATGATACCTAAGAGAACTCTTCCAGTCATGATTTGCTGGAACGCTCCTTTTTCGCAACTAGTCAATCCAAACCAAAAAAGGGGTAAAATACCCTAAAAAAGATGATTCTTCAAGTACTTTTATGTGCATGAAGAAGACACGTTCACTCGACAATATTTTCATATTTAAGGAGTTTGAAAAGAGTTTAAAGAAGACCCCATTAGGGTTTCTTTTTAGCGATGAGTGAGTTTAACGAGCCTGAAAAGAAGCAAAAATGACTCAAAATTTTTGTACTAGGTTTAAAGAGCACGACCAAAATGTCAAAATTAATGCTCGACGACTTTTCCCAGTTTATGGAAGTATGAAAAAGTAAAAAATGAACTTACCCATAGTCAATACTATCCACTTTCATCCCTGTAAGAAATTTTTAAAAGACTATTAGTTCCGACAAAAATATTTAAAGTTGACTTTTATAAATATAGGAAAGGGCATTTTTAATAAAATAATAAAATAATATTAAAATAATGTAAAAACCGTAAAAAAGCTCATATAAAATTCAAATGAAATAGTAAAACATTTCATTTACCATTTACCAAGTTTGGAGAACTACTTGTAGCAATTGTGTGCAGATTTCAGTTGGAGAGTCCAAAGCCATTACTTGTCCATTTTTCAATCTATTTATTTCAAGTAGGAGATAAAACCCTTCTTGTCATTTTCATGGTTGCAATTTTTCCTTTCCAAGCATTTTCATGGAGTTTTCTGGGGATTTTTACCCAAGGGTAAAAATATCTTCTTGGGTAACACACTTCTCCTTTGCAAGAAAAGCGGTGCATGTGGAAAACCACAATTTTTACACCTGTACAGGTGGTGGCACCACTCTGTCTCAAGGAGGAAGAAGAGGTGTCGCAAAGCATGCCCCAAAAATGGATTAACTAGCAAAATAATGGTTTTGAAGCATTTTAAAAGATTGATTATGTGTCTAAATACTCCATTTGTGGTTTTTGACAGGTCATCTTGGTCAAAATGGTGGTATGGAAAAACAGGCAACATAAGGACGAAGATGCCCATGCTGGGGCAGATGTGACTTCTATAGCTACTATACGAGGGTGTGGACTTTTGAAATTATTCCATGCTTCCAATATGATATCTCATGTAAAATTATTGGATTACATTTTGCGAATGTGGAACCCGGAACAAAAATATTTTGAGGTGGGGGGCCACATCCTCACCATGGAGGTGGAAGATATTTATTTTCTTACCAGATTATCCAGGCGTGGAGCATCGATTTCATTGAAAGGCTCCCGAGGGGGAGACATTAAAACACAAGAACTCATAGTTCTTCACTTTTATCCATGCACTAAGATGTGTGGGAAGAGTATCCAAATTAACTAAGTGATGGACTTGCCTCTTCGGACCGTACTCTTCACTATGCAGAGGGTTGTTGGTGTTAGGATTATTAATCCTCCCTTTACCATACTTTCTATTAGATCATTTTTTCCTAACTTAGGAACCTTAATCAAGTAATCTGTAGCAGTTATAATATAGCACACATCAGTACGTTTCCTTGGAGGACTAATAGGGCTGACAAAATCCACTACCCATTTATCAAAGGCCTGTAGTGTAATTTTTGGTGAAAGTGGAATTTCATCACGTCATGATGGTTTCCATTTTCTTTGACACTTATCACAATTGCGACAATATTTTCTTGTATCCATATGTACAGTTGGCCACCAGAGTCCAACTTGCAAAATCTTGTACATCATTGCCTTCCCAGCGTAGTGTCCTCTTGAAACACCCGCATGCGCTTCAGTCATTACCCATTGCCTTTCATGATCAAAGACGCATCTGTGCATTATTTCATCTAGTCCCAACTTATATATTTATCCCATGATTACCATGTAGTCTGAGGCCTTGACAACTAGTTGTTTCTTTTTCCATGTCCTATAACCTTCAGGTGCATAGTCTGTATTCAATAAGTGTATAATAGCATCAAATTATTTATCGACAACATCGATAGCAAATAGCTACACATCTGGTAGGTTATCCTCTAGACTGGTGGGTTCCTCCCCACTTTCAATGTGGGACAAGTGGTCAGGCCCAATGCTCAGTCAACCTTGCTTCACAATGACTTCAAAGTCAAATACTTGAAATAGGAGGAGCCACCAGTAGATCTTTCCCCCAACACTGGCTTATTGACCAGGTACTTCAACCCATAATGATTAGTGAATATTTTCAAGTGTCCACCCAATAGATAATGTCTAAACTTTCTTAGTGCATAGACCATTGCAAGCCCTTCTCTTTTAGTTGTGGTGTAGTTTTTCTCTGTCATTGATAGTTTCCTACTTGCAAATGAAATTGGGTGGTCAATTGCGCCCTCTCCTGGTTGGGTTAATACTATACCTAGTGAAATTGACGAGGCATCAACATGTATATGGAATTCCTTTTTCCAGTATGGGAATATAAATATTGGAACAGTAGCCATTTTTTTCTTCATCCTAACTAGACTCTCCTGAAAGTATTTGTTCCACTCGAATTTGGCATCCTTCTTCAATAGCTTATCCATTGGGGCAATTATCTCTGCATATCCTCTGATAAATTTCTGATAATATCTAGTATGTCCTAGTGTGGATCTGAGTTGTGTGACCGATGTGGGTGTATGTAAGTCCATAATAATTGCCACCTTCACTGGATCGACCAGGTCCTTCCCCAAGGTCCTTGGAAAAAATGTCTCTTTTCCTTGCTATACGAGGTTATTGCTTCAACAACGAACTCCATAACATGCCCTTCTAATATGCTACCAATCCCAAAATAAATAGCTCTAGAAATAGGGTTTCTTACTTATGGTACGTCTTATGTCAACTTCTCAGTCCAGTCAATCTCAGTCCAGTCAATCACTCCTCTTCCCTGGAAGTTAGCCTACTGGGCTACTAACTCCGATAGCCATTCTTGCAATATAACGAGAAAATCCATGAAAAATATTTCATGGATGTCTGAATACAGATATCGCTACGACCAGTTTCCAGGTCTCAGCCATGAACCCTCAATTTCCTTCTGCATGAATATCAACATCTTTGACTCCAACTATTCCTCAAATTCACTCTTAGTCGGTTGCCACAACTTTTCCCTTGATTTGATCAATGGAATCCTGACAATGGAACCATTTGTTGGTCACTTTTCCTAACTCATGCGACCCAGGTTTTGTGTAGCTCGTCAACCCAACAAACACCCATGATACTGACCCAATAGAGCAAGCCCTGCCGACAACACCTTTGAAGCAAGCACAGTCTCACCCAAGATAGGTGCAGTATATAGGGGCACAACAACGCTTGCACCATACACATAAACTAGCATTCATAGCAGTGCGCGATAACCTAATCATGCATTCAAGCTCTTATTGATAGGGAAACATTCATTCAATCATAACGAGACTTTCATAAAAAACATAAACAACCAGAAACATAAACATACACAACACTGATCATCCATACAAACACAAGAGATAACGTGGAAACCCATCTGGAAAAAACCACCAAGGTGCTCTTCATCTGGAATGAGGAAAGGATATAGCACCTTACAGTCTATGGGATGCAGACTGATCTTAGGATATGTCTTTATGGCTTAGAATTCTAGTTCTCATGCTCTCTGTATTATCTCTCCTAATATATTACTACCATCTACAGATCCGCACACGACGTGGATCGACCTCTCTATCATCTGCACTGCTCTTACAGAGATTCTTTTCTACTGCACTGACTCTGACCACATCCTACAAATTTTTTACTACTCTACTACTTATATCTCTTTGGTCACTCTGATCTCCCCAAGATATACCCTCCATAATCCTTCATAAGAAACTATTAAAAATCCAACCTAAAACGTAATTACAACCAACTAAACATAGTTGACACCAACCCTTTTTCCATTGAATTCCTCCTATTTATACTATTTTAGATGAACATGTAGGTTTGATTTCCTACAGGCAATTTGTTAACTATCACCATCAGCTGCCCCTCCGACTACACCTATGCTCACATGACTTGACATGAGGCACTAATGTCCTTACTTATAGCATGCTTCCGCTCATCTGGCATCCACCAACTTAATATGAAATCAGCACCCACAATCTCCATGTCACTTTCAGTTGTTATTCTGCACTTGTGCTGCCATTTTACCCTACAACATCTTCCTTTCATGAATTTTTCCTCTTCCGCGCAGGTGACATCTTTGGCGCCTACTCTTTCTTCTCTGCAGCTTTCCTCATTTGTGTAGTTTCCTTTGTTCACACAGGTTTCCTTTCTTGTGCTTACGCTGCATACTGACTCTTACACTTATTTCCTGCATGCTTTTCCCAGGCCCGACAGGCCCACAACACTCACATGTGGCTCGTCACGAGCCACTAAGCAGTGGACATAGCAGGTGGTGCAATATGCGTAGCTATTTCTAATCTTTTTATTTTTTATTTTATTTCTTTTTTAGCTTCCTTTCTTGCAAGTTTTGTCACTTTTGTTTTTTTTTTTACTATGCGCTTGGCCTTATGGGAACGTGTTGTAGTCATTGTGGTATGGTTTCATTCGGATACCATTGATCATACCTGCAACCAGTGTTCCATCCAGCTTATGTAGTTTTACCGTGCCTGCTTTAGTGATGTGCGCAACAACATATGGGCCTAGCCAGTGCATTTTGAGCTTACTTGGGTTCTTGAAAAACTTACTGTCATACATCAGAACAAGTCCATCGACCTTGAACTACTTTGTTCTGATGTGGCGGTCATGCCACGCTTTCTGTCGCTATTTTTCAACATTTGATGGAAGCCCGCAATAAAGCGTTCTTCCTCCAATTGAATCAATTGTGTAAGTCTTTCTTCTACAATGTCGATATATGTCATCTATGTTAGCGCACCAATTCATAGGCTCGACACAATGTACTCCATCTACATGACTACTTCTTGTCCATAGAGTAAACGGAAAGGAATGTATCCAATTAATCATTTGCATGTTGTTCTGTAAGCCCATAATAATGCTAAGATGTTTTGGTCCTAGTCATCTCTATGCACATTACAGACCTTAGTCAAAGCATTCTCCAATATCTTGTTGAAGGCCTCAGCAGTTCCATTTTCTTGAGGGTGGTAGGGTGTTGTATTCTTGTGCTGGATTTGGAATTCTGTAGTCAATTCAACAATTAACTTATTTACAAAATGCGTACCTTGGTTGCTGATAAGGATCTTTGGGAAACCAAACCTTGTGACTACATTTTCAATCAAAAACTTTGCTACAGTTGTGGTGGTGCAATCTTTCAGAGGTTCCGCTTCTTCCCATCTTGTCAAGTAAGCTGTAATAGTTATAATATAGTGCACACTAGTCCATTTCCATGGAAAACTAATAGGGCTAAAAAAATCCACTGCCCATTTATCAAAGGTCTACAGTGTAATTTGCAGCGCAAGTGGCATTTCATCATTTCATGATGGTTTCCCTGTTCTTTGACACTTATTGCAATCTCAACAACGTTTTCTTGTATACATATGTATAGTTGGTCACCAGAGTCCACCTTGAAAAATCTTGTGCACCGTTGATTTCCCGTTGTAGTGTCCTCCTGAGAGACTCACATGCGCTTCAACCATGACAAATTTCCTTTCATGATCAAAGATGCATCTGCACAGTATTTCATCTAGTCCCAACTTATACAGTTTTCCCATGATTATCATGTAGTCTGAGGCCTTGAAAACTATTTGTTCCTTTTTCCATGTCAAATAACCTTCAGGTGCATAGCCTGTATTCAAAAAGTGTATAATAGCATCAAGTTATTTATCAACAACATCGATAGAAAATAGCTACGCATCCAGTAGATTATCCTCTAGGCTAGTGGGTTCCTCCCCACTTTCAATGCGCACCAAGTGGTCAGGCCCAACATTCAGTCGGCTTGGTTCCACCCAATAGATAATGTCTGAACATTTGTAGTGCATAGACCATTGCAAGCCATTCTCTTTTAGTTGTGGTGTATTTTTTCTCTATTGTTGATAGTTTCCTGCTTGCAAATGCAATTGGGTGGTCAATTGCGCCCTCTCCTGGTTGGGTTAATACTATACCGAGTGCAATTGATAATGCATCAACATGTACATGGAATTTCATTTTCCAATCTAGGAATATTAATATTGGCGTGGTAGCCATTTTTTTCTTCAGCTTATCCAGACTCTCTTGACAGTATTCATTCCACTCAAATTTGGCATCATTCTTCAGCAGCTTCTCCATTGGGGTGGTTGTATCTGTGTATTCTCTGATAGATTTCTGATAATATTCAGTATGTTCTAGTTTATATCTGAGTTGTGTGACCAATGTGGGTGGAGGTAAGTCCAAAATAATTGCCACCTTCACAGGATCGACCAGGATCCTGTCATGACATACCACATGGCCCAAAAGTACACCAAATGGTGCACAAAATATACATTTTCTCAAATTCAGCTCAATTTGATACTGGGGACACCTTTCCAGCATCATGGGAATATTCTCAATATGGTCTCTTACCAGACCGAAGACTATCCAATCATCAAAATATAATTCAAGAAACTTATGAATGAAATATTTAAAAGCAGAAACTACTATTCTAGAAAAAATAGCAAGGGAATTTTTAAGGCCAAAGGGAATTACCATGTATTGGTAGCATCCTGATTCTGTTACAAAGGTTTTTTTGTGGAGATCCTCTTGCACAATTCTGAATTGATGGTAGCCTGAGAATCTGTCTGTGAATGAGTACATTTCTTTTCCGCCGATGCTTTCCAAGAATTCATTAGTGAATGGTGTTGCGAATGGATCATGTAAGTAGGAATCGTTTAGCTTCCTAAAGTCGACAAAGATCCTAACATCGCCTATTGCCTTTCTTTCTTGGATCACTATAGGGATTATCCACTCTAACTCTTCAACAGGTTCAATGATTCTTGCTTCCAACGTGCGATCCAGTTCTGCTTTCACTTTCTCTTTATAGCGCAGATTTAGTATGTACGGGCCTTGTTTTACCAGCATTGCATCGGGTTTTAGTAGAATTTTCATTTCTCCCAAATCTCCTACTATCCCCTTCATTTCCCTGAAGCTCATTGGGAATAGGTCTTGGAACTCGCATAATAGATCAGTCATTTTGGCTACTGCCTCTTCATCCCAATAGTCTCCAATGTTAGCAAATTTTGGATTGTCCTCCGACCCAATGTTAAGTTTATTAATCTTTAGCAGCTTGATGAACTGCTCACTGGAAATGTCACTTCCTTCTAGTGCACATAATCCTTCCAACTCTGGGATATTAATGTTGGTCAGATCATCCTCTGGGCATCTATAGAGGTTATAGTAGGTCATCCAGTGTTTAACTGTCTCATAGCACGGGTTGGAATGCGCAATGCAGGGTTGAGAATATGCAACCTCCAATGGGATCTTAGCGAATATATTTTCCTTAATAGTCTTCAATGGAATATCAACTGTTGGTTGCTCATTTGGGAACTCGAATGTGTATGTGAAATTCTGTGCAACCTTTTCCCATTCCCTTGTTTCTTGGTGCAGCTCCATGGATGCGTACCAGCCTCTGGGTGCCATTTCAAGAGTATGGATGAAGTGGTGTACCCACTCCTGACATGGGTAATTAGAGAACGCTACAGAACACTACTCCAAGTGTTCAATAGGGTTTGATAATCCTGCATACCTTTGTATCACATTTGTGACCTTGTCTCCGAACCTTACTTCCAGTAGCTATCTGCACTGCGGCCATTGCACTGCGGCCATTCAATTATCGAACTTTTGTTCATACCCCACCATCATGCGGGCGTGGATTTTAGCGCAAATTGCAGCATAGATGGTCACTCTGGTTCCGTTACTAGCTCCTCAAACTCTATCAAGAATGTTTCCAAGTTAGGAAGTCCTTCATATGTGGGAAATGGTCAAGACTAAGTTCCTACTCGTTGTATAGACTTGGTTATCCCGGCACATCTCCTCATAGAGACTTCATGTAATCGGTTTTGGCAGTTCTCAAGTGCCTCCCCTAAGTCTGACATACATGAACTCACACACCTCCAACTCAGGTTACCATATGTAGTAGGATGAATGTAATCCTCCTTAAGGGAAGTCACATTATAGATGTTGTTCAGGTGATCACCCTGCCCTTCATTGAAGACAGTTTCAACATACCTTTGTCCTTCCAGTGGATCAAGGGGCGCAAGTACCCTTATCTCATCATCTTCAAATGATAGGATCCTTCTTTTGAAGTTTATAATAGTTTGGTCTTCCATTTCCCAATCAATCCCTAGCAACGCGGTATATGGGTTAGTATCATCGACTATATTGATGACCTCAAAGTCCGCAAAAGTGTGCAATCCTTCAATATCCACTTTGACTTGACTCAGTATACCAATGGGCATGACCTTTGCTTGATTAGCAAGACTCAATTAAATTGGCCGGGACCATTCCAGGGGTGGCTTGGCCATTATTTCCCATGTCTGGTGCATTAAAATGTTAACATCAGATACCAGGTCTTGGATGATATAGTCCCATGTCATATTCATGAATTTGTGTGAACATCCTGAGTTCACGTCCTGTTTTGATATTTGTCTTAACACTGTTAATATTATCTATTAGTCGGTTTTCCTCCGAAAGGGTTTCGATAAGCACTTATAACTCTACAAGTGCATCCTTATCTTATATTAGCACAAAAAAACTTGACAAGAATCATTTGAGTCTACTAACCTTATTTGCATTCTTTCTTGCAGTCTTTTGTTTGAATATATTTTGGAATCTCCCAGGCATATCTTTTACTTGGCCTGAGGTAGATGGCTATTCCATTTCTATGAACTCTAGCCCATACATCCATGAATATACGCTTTTGCTCTTGAAAATCAAGTGGTGATTTCTTTTTTACGGTGGGTCGGACCTGCGGTTGTGCTTGTCTCATAGGTTTCATTTGCATAGCTTGTTATGCACCTATCATAGAACCTCCCCTTGTTACCACTACTACATTTGGTTCTCATGGTTCTGCGACTATCATATATATGTTGGAATTAGCATTCAGGTTGGGAGCATTTGACACAGGATTTGGATGGGTTAGGTGCTCGAACCGTCAACTACTGCCATCGAGTGATAATTTGTGTACATTGTTCCACATTGTGATCTTTTTTGCAATACGAGCAAGTATTCAGAGGTTCATGGCAGTCTCTAGCATATTGGCCTTGCACTCCATAATTATAGCACACCACTAGCCCTATTCCTTAGCCAAATCCCCCTCCTCCTTGGCCCCTATAATTTCCACCCACACTCAATTGAGGTTCAGGTGGTTGCTGAAGGTATTGCGGTTGCACATACTAATGTGGGTATGAGTTATACGGGCCCATATTCTGAAATTGTGGTGCCATTTGAAACTAATGTGCAGGTTGAAATTGAGGGACATCCTGAAACTAAGGTGCAACCTGGAACTGAGGCGAGCCTGGAACTGAGGCGCAACCTGGAACTGAGGTGCAGCCTGGAACTGAGGCACAACCTATTCAATATTGATTTGTCATTCAGTCTTCATTAGATATGCGTCTACCATTTTCTCTCTCATGATTTGGTAGGCCCTATAATCTTTTTCATTGTGGCCTGCAGATTTACAAAATTTACAATACAGACTAGCTGAGGTACATATCGTCTTCTATAGGAACATACAATGTAGGTAACGGTGTCCTCTTATCTGGAAAATGTTGCAATAGGGAAGCCCCTGGGTACTTAGTGGGTTTGGTGCACCAGACGAAATCTATTTCATGTAGGCTAAGTAGTCATCTTTGGTATGTTCATTGGTCCAACATCATGTACACCAAAGGTCTTCCTGCACCTCCTTTCCTCTTTTTATGTCTTGGAGTTGAATGGTCATATTAGCCAATTGTGACTAAATCTGTATCATTCCAGCAACGTCATCTCCAATAGGTGAAGCCTCTAGCTTCATCGCTAATTCTAGTTCCTCTATTTGCATTGCACTCTTTTGTTGCATGAGTGGTCCTCTAATGTGCGACAGTAGCGTATCAATAAACCACTCTTTATGTTGCACGTACGACATCTGGAAGCTTACTTTGGCCATCAACGTTTTGAACTGCTGGTCAAAGTCCCATATTGTTTCTTCTAGAGCCTGCTTAATCTCCTTGATCTCATTAATACATTGGGACTCAGATTGTGGCTTTCTGAATTCTGAGATTATAGTGCCTTGAATCTCTTCAAGAGTCTTTTGTGGTGTTCTGATTGGTACGACACAAAACTTCATGAACCAATCTAGCACGCAGCCCCTCAAGGTCATGATCATTTGTGCCTTCTTTATATCTGAATTATGGACTAAACATACCATCGAAATATATTCACAGAGGAGCCAATGCTGATCTGGGTCTTCCGTTCCATTCCCATTAAAGGTGGGTGTTATCACTCCAAGAAACTCCTCTAGGTTGTAGCTTGAGGATGCCTGGTAACTTAAATTTTTTTATGGTTTTTCTAAATGGATCAAGTCAGATGACCTAAAGGACCTCACATGCTCAAGAAATGCATAAAACTCAATCAAAAGATAAGGCTTCTAACTACAAATGTTTAGAGGTTTGATAATAGGGTGAACAGATGGAGAACTTACTATGCTGGTAGATTCATATATAAAGCAATTACATATAAATGGATAATCATAACAAGGAAAAGTACTTGCAATTAAACTCATCAACATATAGATAGGATGACAGCTATCGAATATTAGATAATATGAATAAACATGAATCATACATTTAAGCACAAGCACATAACATAAAAGATATGGAAGTTGAACATATAATAGCAAAAGAGCTTATGTTAGGTCATGAATAACATGAGAAGCTTGGTAATGATAATGGTCTACAAGTCCCCGAAGTCAAACCATTGCTTCAAAATAAGTCTTAGGCTTTATAGCCTTTACAAAAATATTTAGACCCTGAAAAGTTGGATTTGATTTACTAAAAATAGATAAAATAAATGTTTTTTGTAAAATTAGGTCAAAAACCCTAATTTAAGTAATAGTCTATCTAACTCTAACACTTGCTCACTCATTGAAATTTTTGATGACTGCAATGAGTACTGAAGTAGAGCTGTAACCTATCATCTGATAGCTAAGCCACTGTTGGTAAAAAATAGGTCGGGTTTGTGACCCTTTTCTTCTTGATTGTATCCTCAAAATTGGAACAGACCTCCTCCAATGGTGCTTTTCAGCAAATTTCAGCTTTATATTTCATCCCTGAGATAATTGTATTTTCCAAAACTGGTTTTGTGTTCCAAAATATCTTTCTGCAACCCTTTTTGATTTCGTTGGTTAAGGAAGCAGAATCATGGGTCTGTTAGCTGCCAAAAGCTCTGCTTTCAGTGGCTAATGAACAACTGCTATGTTCGCCTAAGCCACCGAAAGCTCTGTTTTTTGCAAAAAAAATTATTAGCCTTTAATCATCCTTTTACACTTCACTCCTAATTTTTTGGTACTCCTTCACCCTCCATGGGGTTTGGAAAAACAACAACATCATGAGCTACCTCACGATCTTGCAAGCTTGTTGTTGCCTCTGCTAGGGTTTCTAGTGCAAGATGAGCTTGAGGGCTAGGGTTTGAGTTTTTATTCTGCAACCTCTTTAGCCTAATCACTCTATAAATTTTGGTGTTGTCCCTCATTAGCCTCAAATTCCTTCATTTTAGTAGGACATACATCCCTCTCATTTCTAGTAGAGAATTGTGTAACTTAGCATTATTCTTGGTTAATATTGCATTATTTATTTTTACCTCTCTATCTAAGATCTCCATTTCATGTATTTTCCCTAACAATTGGTTGATCCTATGAGACCTAGGTTTTATTGAGTAAGTCTCTACTATTATTTCATCCTGACCTTCCCTCGGTGTTTGAGAGGGAAACTCTTCTTATTCTGCTACCACCTGCTCTGTTAGGTTATCTTTCGCCCTAAAAATTTGGCCAAACTGCTAAAAACTGGGGCTTAGAGATGGATTTGGTCCTTCAAATATGTGACACTTGTGTATAAACTGAAATATGTTTTTGTATATTTTTTTGTTGTGAGAAATCAAATCTCTCAGTTTTTTGAAAATCATTTTCATTTTCCCGAGATCTGTATTTCAAAAACATATGTAAAATAGGGAAATTCTGAGATCCAAAAATTAAGGCTCAGATATGGATTTGATTCTAGTAATATACAATACCTATAGGAAAAATGCAAGAGGTTATTATTCTCTGACATGTTAGGAACAAAAACCTCTGAGCATTTTTCAAAATGATTTTCCAATCGCTCAGAATAATTATTTAAAAAAATCACTTTTCATTGTAAAATGCCAATTTCGGTTGCTTGCAGCGCCCTGAAATTTTGGTCTTAGCTGCCGAAAGTATGCGTTCGATGGCTTAGAGACCATTTTGAAACCATGCTTAGCCATGAAAACCTATTTTTTTATTTTTTTGAGCATGTCCTCCTCCTTGCACCTACAAAATTGAAATTCAAACCCTCAGGGGAAGGATACTACAATGCTGGATCCAGAGAGGGCTAGGCTCAGTGAGAATGCATGCAGATAAATGTGGAGTGTACTGAGGATATGGTTCTGATTTGGAGGGGTTAATCAGTCGATTGGTACTTAAGAAAAATGATGGTAAACTCTTGTGAGAACCATGAGATAGCCATCACAACAATTAATTTTAACTGGGACTTGATGTTTCATGGTGGTTCAACTGCAGTCGTGGAACAGATGGAGGGAAATCTAGGGTTTTGGTATTTATCAGTCACTCCAGATCAATAATGACCTTTTATTCACCAACTTATGATTTTATGTAGTCCTCCAATCTTTTCGGTAGTTAAGTTCTAGATCATGACATGCCTCATGCTAACAGCGTTTGATTTCGATGGATGAGCTAACCATTTTTCCACTTTTGGCCTTTTCGACGGTTTAAGGGAATCTCAGGTCTAATTTGAAAGCTGTCGAAATCTATTATTTTTGGTGGTTAATGAATCATTGGTATGTTCCCCTAATCCACTGAAATCTTCCTTTCCAAAATTTATCCAAAAAACGTCTTTAATTAGCTTTCGGTGGTTAATGTCTTCTTGGACCCACTTGCTAAGCTACCGAAACTTGGGCCTTTTGGTGGCTAATGAACTATTGGTAAGTTCATCCATGCCATCGAAATTATAAAAAAGACATCAATAGGCTGTCAGTGGTTAACGCAGTCCTGAGTCAAAATTGTTAGCTGTCAAAAGCTGGGATTTTCGGTGGCTAATGGATTGTGGAAAAGTTCGCCTAAGCCACCGAAAGCTAAAAATTTCAAATTTATTGAAAAAAAAACACCAGATACTCCAATTTTGTAAATCATTAAAAAAACTTTCATAATATACCTTGAAATATTCAGTACCATGAAAAATAAATTGTCTGAGTTTGACCTATTGAAAACTAATTTATTTAGGAGATAATAGTGGATAACCTAACGTCCGTTCCCTCCATTAGGGTGGAACTGGGGTTTTTAATTGGAATCCCTGGATTTGCTAGATTCATTGGGATCAATAATGGGATTCCTTGTGCACTAGTCCCAACACTAGGGCTACTACTGTTCACAAGTGGTTCAGGTGAGGAACTTCTAGGTCTCACATCAGGGGATGTCTCTGGAATGTGGTGGTCACATCCTGCCCTAGATGACTCTGTAGACTCTCTTGATTCTTATCTCCCATAAATCAGATTATACTCCTCCTCTTCATCACAAGATCCTTCGTCTAGGTATGACCCACATCCATATTCACCCTCCCTGGGCAGGGTGTAATCCCTCCTACATCCTACTACCTTGCTCCTCTTTCTTGAGCAAAACCTCCTTCCACATCTTAAGAATCTAGTGTCCAACTGGTATTCTGATCTTCCTTAGAAAATTTCTTCTTACTACCTTCCATATTACTCCTCAATATTACACAGCATATCCCCCTCATGGACTGTGCGACTCAATCACTAAGTTGTAAAAAACCCTTTTCATAAAGGAGAATTTTAATCCATAGGTTTATAGACATAAGGTACCTTCCCCGAGGTCCTTGGAAAAAATGTCTCTCTGCCTCACTATATGAGGTTATCTCTTCAATAGCAAACTCTGTAACATACCCTTCTAATATGCTACCAATCCAAAAATCAACAGCTCTAGAAATAGGGTAACTTAGTTGTGATACTTCTTGTGTGAATTGGTCGGTCCAGTCAATCACTCCTCTTCCCTAGAAGTCAGCTTGTTGGGATTCTAACTTTGATAGCCATTCTTGCAATATAAATGGAAACTCCACAAAAAATATTTCATGGATGTCAGGATATAGATATCACTGCAACCAATTTCCTTCTACACTAATATCAATGTCTTTGACTACAACCACTCCTCGAATTCACTCTTAGTCGGTTCCCACAAAATTTCCCTCGATTTGATCAATAGACTCCTGAAAATGGAACCATTTGTTAGCCACTTTTCTTAACTCGCACGACCCAGCTTCTACACAGTCCATCAACCCAACAAACACCCAATATACTGACCATACAGAGAAATCCTTGTCGGCAACACCTGCGAGGAAGGTGTAGTCTCACCCAAGATATCTCTTCCATGGCTAACCGTCAGAACCATGTTCCATGATTGTTGAGGGAATATAGTCCCTTGGCATGCCACCAAGGAGCTCGACCAAGTTGTGAGGATGGAGTTATTCCCACCGAACTGTATCTCCCACCATGCACATATTTTACTAAATACTAATGGAGTGACAAATATTCATCCTTATTCCTTTAAACATGATATAATTCAAAAGCAAGCTATCAGACAGGCGCAGTATACAGGGGCGCAACATCACTTGCACCATACACATAGAATAACATTCAAAGCAGTGCAAAGTAACTTAATCATGCATTCAAGCTCTTATTGACAGGGAGACATTCATTCAATCATAACAAGACACTTGCATCAAAAATGTAAACAACCAGAAACATAAACATTGACAACACCAATCACCCATTCAAACACAAGAGATAACGTGGAAACCCATCTGGGAAAAATCACCAAGGTGCTCTTCATCTGGCATGAGGAGAGCATATATCACCTTGCAGTTTGTGAGATGCAGAATGATCTTAGGATATGTCTTTATGGCTCATAATTCTAGTTCTCATGCTCTTTGTCTTATTTTTTCTAATCTATTACTACCATCTACAGAACCACACATGGCCTAGATCGACCTCTTTAGCATCTGCACCGGTCTAGCAGAGCTTCTCTTCTACCGCACTAACTCTGACTGCATCCTATAGACTTCTGACTACTCTACTACTCATATCTCTCTACTCACTCTGATCTCCCCAAGATCTACCCTCTATAACCCTTCATAAGCAACTATTGAACAACCAACCTAAAACATAATTACAACCAACTAAACATAGTTGACACCAAACCTTTTTCCATTGAATCACTCCAATTTATACTATTTTACATAACCATGCAGGGTCAATTGCTTATAGGAAATCTGTTAACTGTCACTATCATCTACCCCTCTAGATACAGCTATGGTGATCATGACTTGACATGAGGCACTAACGGCCTTACCTACAACGTGCTTCTGCTCGTGTGGCATCAGCTGATTTAAGTCAAATTTAGCACCCATGATCACCCTGTCAATTTCAGTGTTATTAAGCACTTGTTATACTATTTTACCCTGCAGCATATTCCTTCTGTGAAGTTTCCCTCTTCCGCACAGGTGACATCTTTTACGCCTACTCTTTCTTCTACGTAGATTTCCTCATTCGTGTAGTTTCCTTTGTTCATGCAGGCTTCCTTGCTTGTGCTTGTTCTATGTACTAAATATTACGCTTATTTCCTACTCACTTTCCCCATTCCCAATAGGCCCCCAACACTCACATGTGGCTTGTCCTAAGCCACTAAGTAGTGGACATAGCAGGTGGCGCGATATGCGCAGCTGTTTTGAAATTTTTTTTTTTTTCGGCTTCCTTTCTTGGGTGTTTTGTCACTTGTGTTTTTTTTTTTTTACTACGTGCCTCGGCCTTATGGGGTCATGTCGCAGTCATCATTGTATGGTTTCAATTAGCTATCGTTGATCATACTTGCAACTAGTGTTCCATCCAACTTATGTAGTTTTACTGCACCTACTTCAGTAATGTGCACAGCAACATATGGGCCTAGCCAGTGAATTTTGAGCTTACCTAGGCGCTTAAGAAACTTACTGTCATATATCAGAACAATTCCACTGACCTTAAACTACTTTGTTCTGATGTGGCGGTCATACCATGCTTTCTGTCGTTGTTTTTCCACATTTTGATGGAAGCCCACAATGAAGCATTCTTCCTCCAATTGAATCAGCTACGCAAGTCTTTATTCTACAACCTCTATATCTTTCATATCTATTAGAGAAACAATTCATAGGATCGGCACAATGTAATCCATGGGCACGACTGCTTCTTATCCATAGACTAAACGGAAAGGAGTGTATCTAGTTAGTCATTTGCATGTTGTTCTATAAGCCCATAATACTGCTGAGACTTTCTGGTCCCAGAAATCTCTACGCACATTATAGACCTTAGTCAAAGCATTCTTCAGTATCTTGTTGAAGGCATCAATAGTTCCATTTTCTTGAGGGTGGTAGGGTGTTGTCTTCTTATGTTGGATTTGGAATTGTGCTGTTAGTTCAACAATTAGCTTATTTACAAATTGCGTACCTTTGTCACTAATAAGGATCTTCAGGAAACCAAACCTTGTGAATACATTTTCAAATAGAAACTTTTCCACAATTGCAGTGGTGCAATATTTCATAGGTGCTGCTTCTACCCATCTAGTCAAGTAATTTGTAGCAGTTATAATATAGCACGCACCAGTCAGTTTCCTTGGCATACTAATAGGGCTGACAAAATCCATTGCCCATTTATCAAAGGCCTGTAGTGTAATTTGTGGTGCAAGTGTCATTTCATCTCGTTGTGATGCTTTCCCTATTCTTTGACACTTATTGCAATTGTGATAGTATTTTCTTATATCCATATGTACAGTTGGCCACTAGAGTCCATCTTGCAAAATTTTGCGCACCATTTCCTTCCCAGCGTAGTGTCCTCCTGAAACAACTGCATGCACTTTAGCCATTACCCGTTTCCTTTCATGATCAAAGATGCATCTGCCTAGTATTTCATCTAGTCCCAACTTATACAGTTGTCTGACGATTAGCATGTAGTCTAAGGCCTTGACAACTAGTTGTTTCTTTTGCCATGTTGAATAACCTTCAAGCGCATATCTTGTACTCAATAAGTGTATAATAGCATCAAAGTCTTTATCAACAACATCGATAGCAAATATTTGTGCATCCAGTAGATTATCCTCTAGGATGGTGGGTTACTCCCCACTTTCAATGCGTGACAAGTGGTAAGGCCCAACATTTAGTTGGCCTAGCTTCATAAAGACTTCAAAGTCAAATTCTTGAAATAGGAGGAGCCACCGGAAGATCTCCCCCCTCAGCACTTGTTTATTGACTAGGTACTTCAGTGCAAAATGATCAGTGAACATTTTCAAGTGTCCACCCAATAGATAATGTTTGAACTTTTGTAGTGCATAGACCATTGTAAGCCCTTCTCTTTCAGTTGTGGTGTAGTTTTCCTCTGTCGTTGATAGTTTCCTGCCTGCAAATGCAATTGGGTGGTCAATTGCGCCCTCTACTGGTTGAGTTAATACTATATCGAGCGCAACTGATGATGCATCAACATGTACATGGAATTCCTGTTTCCATTCTGGATATTTTAATATAGGTGCAGTAGCCATTTTGTTCTTCATCTTATCCAGACTCTCCTGAAAGTATTCGTTCCACTCGAATTTGTCATCCTTCTTCAACAGCTTCTCCATTGGGGTGGTTATCTCTGCGTATCCTCTCATGAATTTCTGATAATATCCAATATCTCCTAGTGTGGATCTGATTTGTGTGACTAATGTGGGAAGAGGAAAGTCCACAATAATTGCCACCTTCACGGGAACAACCAGGATCCCATTGTGGCATACCACATGGCCTAGAAGTACACCAGATGGTGCACAAAATATAAATTTTCTCAAATTCAGTGCAATTTGATATTGGCAACACCTTTCCAACATCATGCACAGATTCTCAATATGCTCTCTTACCAGACCAAAGACCCTCCAGTCATCAAAATATGCTTCAAGAAACTTATGAATGATATCTTTAAAAGCAGAAACTACTATTCTAGAAAAAATAGCAAGGGCATTTTTAAGGCAAAAAGGAATTACCGTGTATTGATAGTGTTTATGCCAGAAATTGTTCTCAGACTACTAAAGAACAATCCAACACAATCTCAAAAGTAAAATTAAATAAAATAGGTTTTACGGTTTTGGTTCATGGTTTTGGTTTTAAAATATTCATCAGCAAGGAGGAAATAAACATCCACAAACTAATACAGAACTGAATCATGCAAGTTGGATAAAATGAGGATCAAACACATCCCAATAATCCATAAACATTACACATGAAATACTAATTCCACCCACAGGCTACACACATTTACATGAATAAAACTTTAAACAGGAAATGAAATTGTAGACTGAGCAATCAACCAGATCATAAATGAAAAAGAATGACAGGTAAAAGGGCTTATCAGTTTATATATAATCAATAGCAGTCATCCACTTACATAAGAGTTATAAATGTTAGCTTGAGAAATCAAAGCTCCAAAGACTCTCCTTGAGTGAAAAATCCCACCCCAAAACTGTATGTTTGTCTTCCTTTTATCATTACAAAATTAAAGTAGTTCCATAACTACCTTCTAGGTCAAAATTTGAAATAGTTACATCAATTAGTTACATGATAACTCAAAATATTTAAAGACAATTAACCCAAAAATAGCAAATTGGATTTGGGGAAATTCGGCGAATTTCTGAAAATTTGGGTCTCAAAGATGCCTTCATATCTCTCAATCTGGACAGCTGTGCAAAAACTCTTTTGGTTTTCCTGAATTCGTTTCCATCTCCTCGTAATCTGCTCCCAATGACAATGACAAAAACAGGAAAAACAAAGCTGCTACAGGAATCTCCTCATGAAAATATTTGACAAAGGACTAAAAAATGAGAGTTAGATTATAAATCAAAACCTGGAATAAACTTTTATTATAAGTTTTTGAAAGCTTGAAGATGTACATATTAACTAATAATTCCAAAATACAAACCTTAAAACTAAAATGATGAAATAATTCAACCATTAAAAGCATTAAATCCAACCAAAATTAGTGATTGTCCAAAATTCTTAAAATCAACATAAAATGTAAAATCATTTTAAACCGACGGTTGAAAATTAGGACAAAAAGAACAGATAAACTAATAACAAGATCTAGTTATAACATCTATCTCTTGCTGCGGGATGAAGTCCTCCTTGTGAGACTTCAAGAACCTATAGACCTTGTGCCTTATTCATTGGGTGATGGAGTCATTTACCAAATATCTGTAAATTTCTCAAACACTGAACACATACCTCTGAAATGACAAAATACTGCTACAAACTAGCATATTGAAAAGAATCTACATCCTCATATAGCAATCTTATTCTACTATTTACTCCTACTTCTAATTGGAGAAAACAACCCAATCAAGTGTAATCATACTTCCAGTGAAGCCAAGAAACCATTTTCCTGTGAATCATAATTCCGTGCATGCTACTGTTTGAGAAAACCCACAAAATATGTGATAAATGCAATAAAGAGTCTATAGGAAGCTGATACTTATCACTGGAAATATGAAGTATGCCAAAAGCTGGAGTGTTAGAAACCTTTGAAAAATGCAACTCCATCCAAGAAGCCATGGGATCATGAAATTTCCAATTTAAAACTTCAATGTCTTCATTATATTCATCATAAAGTGAAGCATTCTATT
>LPNX011070047.1:353323-382490 GCA_001517045.1 Pseudotsuga menziesii | reverse complement strand
AAGGACTAAAAAATGAGAGTTAGATTATAAATCAAAACTTGGAATAAACTTTTATTATAATTTTTTGAAAGCTTAAAGATGTACATATTAACTAATAAGGCCAAAATACAAACCTTAAAACTAAAATAATGAAATAATTCAACCATTAAAAGCATTAAATCCAACCAAAATTATTGATTGTCCAAAATTCTTAAAATCAACATAAAATGTAAAATCATTTTAAAGCAACAGTTGAAAATTAGGACAAAAATAATAGATAAACTAAGACCAACATCTAGTTATAACATCTGGCTCTTGCTACAAAATGAAGTCCTCTTTGTGAGGCTTCAAGAACCTATAGACCTTGTGCCTTATTCAATGGGTGATGGAGTCATTTACCAAATCTCTGCAAATTTCTCAAACTCTAAACACATACTTCTGAAATGACAAAATACTGCTACAGAACAACATACTAAAAAGAATCTACATGCTCATATAGCAAGATTATTTTGCTATTTACTCCTACTTTTAATTGGAGAAGACAACCCAATCAAGTGTAATCATACTTCCAGTGAAGCCAAGAAACCATTTGACTGAGAATCATAATTCCATGCATGCTACTATTTGAGAAAACCCACAAAATATGTGATAAATGCAGTAAAGAGTCTATAGGAAGCTGATACTTATGACTGGAAATAGGAAGTATGCCAAAATATGGAGCATTAGAAACCTTTGAAAAATACAACTCCATCCAAGAAGCCACGGGATCATGAAATTTCCGATTTACAACTTCAATGTCTTCATTATATTCATCATAAAGTGAAGCATTCTCTTCCTCTCCATTGTTGTTCTTTTTAAACTTTGGATCAAGAATGGAAACCAAGGGCTTTTCAAACTGCTTCTCGACCTTTAAATAAAACCCTTGATCAAAACTTGAACAAATAAAATTCTGAAAGTGACCATAAGTCAATAATGGCAATTTATTTCTTATATCAATAGTAAGAGGTTGAAGAGCAACAACTTCTTCTTAATAACATGATAATCTCATAGCAGGAACTAAGAAATTTCTACTATAATCCACTGAAAGTATATTATCATCGAAAAAGTGAGCAACTGATATGAAGAATCAACACAAGCGTTATTTATATCCTTGTTCATATGAAAATCTAAAAATGATGAAGAAAACTATATTAAATCTGAATGATACCTACGTTCTTCTTCCTATTCATAAACTTGTATATCTTCAACATGAGCCTGATATCAAAGCATTTTGCAAGATCAGATGTTCTCCTCCACTCTTTTTGCATCCTCAAACAATTGTCTTAAAGATGATGATTTCCTTTCTAACAGGAAAAAGACAAGATTTGAATGTTGAGCCATAACATAATATACCATAGCAAGTTTTTCCAAAGGTTTGATCTTCGGAGGCATACTGATATAAAAAATTTGAAACCTCCAATTAAATTTAGTAATTGGCTCATCATTCTCTCTTTTCAAACTATAAAATTCAGAAGAAAAAAAAATTGATTATAAGATTTATTCTTACCCCAATACTTCAAAAATACATCATGTAACTCTTCCCACGATCCAATTGAATCAACTTTTAAATTTCTAAACCAAAACCCAGCATCTCTAGCAAAGGATTTTGAAAATAACCTCATGACAACATCCTCATGCATGATTTCAAAATTATCAATGAAATTATGAAAAGATTCTAAATGCTTCTCTACTGTAATATGGTCTTTTCCAGTAAAATGGAAAATATATTCAACAAAGTAGGAAGGGTAAGGATGTAAGAGAGATGGCAGCCTACGAGGTTTAAACATCTTTTGTCTGAGTCTATACTGAAAATATATGACTTGAAAATGAGGTTCAACAAGATTTTCGCAAGCTTCAGCAGTAATGGTAGAAGGTAATAGATTAGATTTATTCTCTATAAGATGACCAGAATAATCAACTTCAAGAGATATGGGTATATGTATATCATGTTGCACATGTATTTCAAATGAAGGAATAGGATCAACATCAATAAAACAAGAAGAATGCATATTTTCTTCTTCCAAAGATGGATATGTACTTGAAGGTTTATGATCATCGGAATAGACAAAACAAAAAAGAATAATTTTTGACATGCAATGGGAAATAAAGGAAAGAACTGATGAATAAGAAGAAAACCTCATGGAGTAAAGTAACAAGCTGATACCTATTCTTTCCATTTGGCTTCTTCATTTTTATAACAAAATTCTCCTTGTAGTGGTATCTTTAATCGTGGAGTCGCTGGTGAAAAATTGTAATCTAAAAGATTTTATGACTTTGTTCACCTCTCAAAATCAGATGAATGATGATATCCCAAGGATGATGTACTTCAGCTTCATCCCCAACAATGGCGTCAAATATGTTTGTGCCAGAAATTGTTCTCAGACTACTAAAGAACAAGCCAACACAATCTCAAAAGTAAAATTAAATAAAATAGGTTTTAGGGTTTTGGTTTTAAAATATTCATCGGCAAGGAGGAAATAAACATCCACAAACTAATACAGGAACTGAATCATGCAAGTTGGATAAACTGAGGATCAAACACATCCCAATAAGCCATAAACATTACACATGAAATACTTATTCCACCCACATGCTACAAGCATTTACATGAATAAAACTTTAAACAGGAAATGAAATTGTAGACTAGCAATCAACCAGATCAGAAATGAAAAAAGCATGACAGGTGAAAGGGCTTATTAATTTATATATAATCAATAATATTCATCCACTTACATAAGAGTTATAAATGCTAGCTTGAGAAATCAAAGCTTCAAAGCCTCTCTTTGAGTGAAAAATCCCACCCCAAAACTGTATGTTTGTCTTCCTTTTATCATTACAAAAGTAAAATAGTTCCATAACTACCTTCTAGGTTGAAATTTGAAACAGTTACATCAATTAGTTACATGATAACTCAAAATATTTAAAGACAATTAACCCAAAAATAACAAATCAGATTTGGGGAAATTTGGCGAATTTCTGAAAATTTGGGTCTCAAAGACGCCTTCATATCTCTCGATCCGGGACACCTGTGCAAAAACTCTTTTGGTTTTCTTGAATTCATTTCCATCTCCTCGTAATCTGCTCCCAATGACAATGCCAAAAATAGGAAAAACAGAGCTGCTAGATGAATCTCCTCATGAACATATTTGACAAAGGACTCAAAAATGAGAGTTAGATTATAAATCAAAACTTGGAATAAACTTTTCTTATAAGTTTTTGAAAGCTTAAAGATGTACATATTAACTAATAAGCCCAAAATACAAACCTTAAAACTAAAATAATGAAATAATTCAACCATTAAAAGCATTAAATCCAACCAAAACTATTCATTGTCCAAAATTCTTAAAATCAACATAAAATGTAAAATCATTTTAAACCAACTGTTGAAAATTAGGACAAAAAGAACATATAAACTAAGAACAAGATCTAGTTATAACAGGTAGTATCCCCATTCTATTACAAAGGTTGTTTTATGGCAGTCCTCTTGCACAATTCTAACTTGATGGTAGCGCAAGAATCCATCTATGAATGAGTACATTTCTTTTCTGCCGACGTTTTCCAAGAATTCATATATGAATGGTGTTGGGAATGGATCATGTAAGCATGCATCATTTAGCTTCCTAAGTTCGACACAGATCCTGACCTCACCTATTGCCTTTTTGTCCTAGATTACTATAGGGTTTATCCACTATGACTCTTCAATAGGTTCAATGATTCTCACTTCTAGCATGTGATCTAGTTCTTCTTTCACTTTTTATTTATAGCATGGATTTAGTATGTACGAGCACTATTTTACCATCCTTGCATCGGGTTTGAGCGGAATTTTCATTTCGCCCAAATCTCCTACTATCCCCTTCATTTTCCTAAAGTACGTTTGGAATAGGTATTGGAACTCGTGTAATAGATCAGTCATTTTGGCTACTGTCTCTTCATCCCAATAGTCTCCAATATTAAAAAATTTTAGATTGTCCTCCAACCCAATGTTAGAAAATTTTGGATTGTCCTCTGACCCAATGTTAACTTTCTTAATATTTAGCGGCTTGATGAACTGCTCACTAGAAATGTTGCTTCCTTCTACTACATGCAATCCTTCCAACTCTGGGCTATTAATGTTGGTCAGATTATCCTTTGGGTCTCTAGATAGGTAATAGAAGGTCATCCGGTGCTGAACTATCTCACAGCACAGGTTGGAATGCGCAATGCAAGGTTGAGAATATGCAACCTCTAGTGGGATCTCAGTGAATATCTTTTCCTTAATAGTATTTAGTGCAATATCAACTGTTGGTTGCTCATCTGTGAGCTGGAATGTGTATGTGAAATTATATGGAACCTTTTCCCATTCTCTTATTTCTTACCTAGCTACATGGATGCATACCAGCCTCTGGGTGCCATTTCAAGAGTATAGATGAAGTGGTGAACCCACTCTTGATGTGGGTAGTTCGAGAACACTGCGGAACACTGTTCCAAGTGTTCAATAGGGTCTAATAATCCTTTATACCTTTGTGTCATAGTTGTAAACTTGTCTCCGAACCTTACTTCCAGTAGCCGTTTGCACTGCAGCCATTCAGTTATCAAACTTTTGTGCATACCCCACGATCGCGGGGGCATGGATTTTAGTGCAAATTCCAACATAGATAGTCATTGTGGTTCTGTTACTAGCTCCTCAAATTCTATCAAGAATCTTTCAAAGTTAGGAATTCCTTCATATGTGGGCAGTGGCTAGGATTGAGTTCCTACTCATCGTACAGACTTAGTTATCCTGGCACATCTCCTCATAGAGACTTCATGTAATTGGTTTTTCCAGTTCTCAATCGCCTCCCCTGAGTCTGATGTACATGAACTCACGCACCTCCATCTCATGATACCATCTGCAATAGGATTAATGTAATCCTCCTTAAGGGTAGTGACATTATATATGTTGTCAAGGTGATCACCCTACCCTTCGTTGAACACAGGTTCAATGTACCTCTGTCCTTCTAGTGGATTAAGGGGCGCAACTACCGCCATCTCATAATATTCAAACGATAGGATCCTTCTTTTGAATTTTATGATAGTTTTGTTTTCCATTGCCCAATCAATGCCTAGCAATACGGGATATGGGTTAGTATCATCTACTATATTGATGACCTCGAATTCCACAAAAGTGCGCAATCCTTCAATATCCACTTTGACTTGACTCATTCTACGAACGATCAAGACCTTTGCTTGATTAGCAAGCCTCAATTGAATTGGGGGCCATTCTAGGGGTGGCTTGCCCATTATTTCCCATGTATGGCGCATTAAAATTTTAACATCATATCCTAGGTTGAGGATGATATAGTCCATATCATAATCACCAATTTGTGTGGACATCTTGATTTCGCGTCTCGTTTTGATCTTTTTCTTGACAATGTTAACCTTATTTGTTGGCGGGTTTTCCTCCGAAAGGGTTTTGATAATTGCTTCTAACTCTGCAAGTGCATCCTTATATTGGATTAGCACCAAACAACTTGATAGGAATGGTTTGAGGCTACTAACCTTATCTGCACTCTTGCTTGTATTCTGTTGTTCAAATATCTTTTGGAATCTCTCAGGCATATATTTTACTTGGCTTGAGGTAGATGGTTGTTTCATTCCTATGAGCTCTAGGCATACATCCATGAATATATGCTTCTACTCTTGAAAATCAAGTAGTGCTTTCTTTTGTGTGGCAGGTTGGACCTGCAATTGTGCTTGCCTCATAGGTTCCATTTGCATAGCTTGGTCTTTACCCGTCGCAGCACCTCCCCTTGTTACCACTGCTAGATTTGGTTCTCATGGTTCTACGACTATCATCTTTTTGTTGGCATTAACATTCAGGTTAAGATAGTTTGGCACAATATTTGGCACTGGGTTAGGTTCTCCAACCATCTAGGCTTTCCATTAAGCGATAAGTTGTGGACATTGCTCCAAATTGTGCTCTTGTTTGCAATATGAGCAAGTCTTCGCAAGTTCAGGGTAGTCTCTAGCATAGTGGCCCTACACTCCACAATTATAGCACACCACTAGTCCTCTTCCTCGACCAAATCCTCCTCCTCCTTGGCCCTTGTAATTTCCACCCCCCCTCAACTGAGGTTGAGGTGGTTGCTGAAGTTATTACTATTACACGTACTATTGTTGGTACGGATTATACAGTCCTGTATTCTGAAATTACTGTGCCATTTGAAACTGATGCATAGGCTAAAACTGAAGCATAATCTGGAACTGAAGCACAACTTGTTCAATCTTGATTTTCTCCTCATTCTTCATTAGATATGCATCTACCATTTTCTCTCTCATGAGTTGGTAGGCCCTACAATAGTTTTCATCATAGCCTACAGATTTACAAAATTTACAACACAGACTAGCTGGGGTACATACTGTCTTATGTAGGAACATGCAATATAGGTCACGGTGTCCTCTTGTCTAGCAGATGTTGCACCAGAGAATCCCCTGGGTATTCAGTGGGTTTGGCGTATCGAATGAGATGTAGTTCATATAGGTCGAGCAGTCATTTTGGTATGTCCATTGATCTGGAATGGTGTACATTAGAGGTCTTGCTACACCTCCTTTCCTCTTTTATGTCTTGGAGTTGAATGGTGAGATTAGCCAATTGCGACTGAATCTGTATCATTCTAGCAACACCATCTCCAATAGGTGAATCCTCTAGCTTCATCGCCATATCCAGTGCCTCTGTTTGTGTTGCAATCTTTTTCTACATGAGTGGTCCTCTAGTGTGCAATAGTAGCGCAGCAATAAACCACTCTTTATACTACACGTCCAATGTCTGGAAGTTTACTTTGGCCATCGGCATTTTGAACTATTGGTTAAAGTCCCATAATATTTTTTTTGGATCTTGCTTAATCTCCTTGATCTCGGTAATACATTCAGACTTAGATTGTGGCTTTTTGAATTCTGATATCATTTCATGTCGAATCTCCTTAAGATTCTTATGTGGTGTTCTGATTGGTACAACACAAAATTTCATGAACCAATCCAGCGCACGACCCCTCAAGGTCGTGATCATCTAAGCCTTCTTTATATTCACATTATGGACTAAATGTAACATCCAAATAGCTTCACAGAGGAACCAATGTTGTTCTGGGTCTTTCGTTCCATTCCCATTAAAGGTGGGTAACCTAACATTTGTTCCCACCATGAGGGTGGCATTGGGGTTGTTCATTGGACTCCTCAGATTTACTAGATTCATTGGGATCACTGATGGGATTCCTTGCACACCAATCCCAACACTAGGGCTACTAGTATTCACAAGTGGTTCAAGTGAGGAACTTCTAGGTATCACTTCAGGGGATCTCTCTCGAATGTTGTAGTCACGTCCTGTCCTCGGTGACTCTTCAGCCTCGCCCAATTCTTCTTTCTCAGAAATCAGACTACAATCCTCTTCTTCATCGTAGGATACTTCATCTAGGTATGACCCACATCCATATTCACCCTCCTTGGGCAGGTTGTAAGCCCTCCTACCTCCTGCTACCTTCCTCCTCTTTCTTGACTGGAACCTCCTTCCTCTTCTTAAGAATCTAGTGTCCAGCTCATCTTCTAAGATTCCTTGGAACATTTCTTCTTACTACCTTCCATATTACTCCTCAATCTTAAACAACATTTCCCCCTCACGACCATGAAGCTCAATCACTGAGGTGTAAAATACCCTTTTCATAAAGGAGCATTTTAATCCATAGGTTTATAGACATAAGGTACCTTCCCCGAGGTCCTTGGAAAAAATGTCTCTCTGCCTCACTATATGAGGTTATCGCTTTAGCAATGAACTCCATAACATACCCGTCTAATATTCTATCAATCCAAAAATCAATAAATCTAGAAATATGGTTACTTACTTGTGCTACTTCTTGTGTCAATTGGTCAGTCCAATCAATGATTCCTCTTCCCTGGAAGTCAGCTGGCTGCGCTGCTAACTCCGATAGCCATTCTTGCAATATAAGAGGAAACTCCGAGAAAAAGATTTCATGGATGTCTGAATATAGATATTGCTACAACCAATTTCTAGGGCTCAACCGTGAACCCTTGCTTTCCTTCTACATGAATATCAACATCTTCGACTCCAGCCACTCCTCGAATTCACTCATACTCGGTTGCCACAACATTTCCCTCGATTTGATCAATAGACTCCCGTCAATGGAACCATTTTTTTAGCCACTTTTCCTAACTCATTTTTTAGGGATTATATTCCCTTGGCATGCCACCAAGGAGCTCGACCAAGTCATGTGGATGGAGTCATTCCCACCCACTGTGCACATAATTTACTAATTACGAATGGCATGACACATATTGGTATTTAGTCCTTTAAACATGACATAATGTAAAGGCAAGCTATCAGACAAGCACAATATACAGGGGTGCAATAGCACTTGCTCTATACACATAAACCAACATTCAAAGCAGTGCGTAGTAACCTAATCATGCATTCAAGATCTTATTGACAGGGCGACATTCATTCAATCATAACAGTACTTGCATGAAAAATTTAAACAAATAGAAACATAAATCTTTCACAACACTAATCACCCATTCAAACACAAGAGATAACGTGGAAACCCATCTCAGAAAAACCACCAAACTGCTCTTCATCTGGAATGAGGAAAGGATATAGCACCTTGTAGTCTATAGGATGCATACTGATCTTAGGATATGTTTTTATGGATTAGATTTCTAGATCTCATGCTCTTTGTCTTATTTCTCCTAAACTATTACTACCATCTACAAATCCGCACACAGCCTTGATCGAACTCTCTAGCATCTGCACCGCTCTAGAAGAGCTTCTCTTCTACTTCACTAACTCTAACTGCATCTTGCAGACTTCCTAATACTCTACTACTCATATCCCTCTACTCACTCTAATATCCCCAATATCTACCCTCTGTAAGCCTTCATAAGAAACTATTGAAAATCCAACCTAAAATGTAATTACAACCAACTAAACATAGTTGACACCAACCCTTTTTCCGTTGAATTCCTCCTATTTATACTATTTTACATGACCACGCAGGGTCGATTTCCTATAGGAAATATGTTAACTGTCACCTTCAGCCACCCCTCTGGCTACAGCTATGGTGATCATGACTTGACACGAGGCACTAATGGCCTTACTTGCAGCGTGCTTCTGCTCATGTGGCATCTGCCGACTTAAGCCGACTTTAGCACCCACAATTTTCCTATCGCTTTCGGTCGTTATTCTACACTTGTACTACCATTTTACCCTGCAACATCTTCCTTCCATGAAGTTTCCCTCTTCCGTACAGGTGACATCTTTTGCACCTACTCTTTCTTCTATGCATCTTTCCTCATTCACATAGTTTGCTTTTTTTGCGCAGATTTCCTTGCTTGTACTTACATTGCATACTGACTCCTACACTTATTTCCTGTGCACTTTCCCTAGGCCCAATAATACTTGTCTGTTTCTTGTGTGGTTTGTTTTTCTTAGTTTGTATGTTCATTCTCCATTCAATTGTTGCAACACTATGATAACTCTCTACTTAAAGATCTTAATGGCATTCAAATTCTAATATGGTATCTGAGCCTTCTCAAGAATTTTTCATGCTTGTTTCTCCCCATTGAACATCAGAAGCAGCTGGGTTTCCACAGAAGTCCCCTATGATGACTTGCTATCTTTGGACTTATTCATATCAATGGAGAGGGCTTCACAGACCCTAAAAACATGTTCATGCCGGGAGGAAAAGCATGATTCTACCAATTCATATGTTTTAGTGTTATTTGCAATGAAATTGATAGGCGCTACATAGCTTGAAAGAAGTATTTACAGTCTCCCTGCAAGAGAAATTATGAGTTCTCAAACTCTTGAGCCATGGATCCTCACAACTTCCAATTACCTTTATTGGAGGATTGATATGCAGCTAGACTTGTACAACCATGCCTACCACAGGATCATACATGGATGGGAGGATGAGCCTAAACCATTGTGATGAAGCATTTGGGTGCTTATGTACTTATATTTCTAGAGATCTCCTCTTTCATCTAGAAGTATTGAAGACTCTTAGAGAATCCTGGGAGAAGCTTGATAGCTTGTTTAACAAACAAGATGAGCTTCAGGGACACATTCTCGAGAATGAGTTGGTGTCTTTACATCCCAGCAATTTCAATACTATTGAGCAATTATTCTCCAAATTCAAGTCTCTAGTGCTACAATGCAGACAGTGTGAGATAGAGCAAAAGGATGAGCGGAATTTCCTTTCCATACTCAGCAAACTAGGTCCTGAGTACTCTATTTATGTCTCTATGTTTCATTCCAAGCGGGAAATCTTTCCTAATAGGAAACTTCCTTCTTGAGATTCATTTTCCGAATCCTTAATCAAAGAGAAAAACAAATTGATTCGAATTGGAGTCATCCATACCTCCAAATATCAAGCTCTCTTGGTTACTGACTCTTCCAAAGCACAAGCAGAGGGGAAATCGAAGAAGAAGGAACCAAAGGTAGCTGATTTGAAGCATGAACAAATTCAGCAAGCTTCCAAAAGGGCCTCCTGCTCTAAAAAGAAGAAATTTGGGAAAACATTATGCCCCTACTGTGAAAAAGGGTATCACCTTGAAGATCATTGTATGAGGAAGGAACTTGATAAAATGTTTTCTCTTCTCAATAAGAATAACATTCAAATAGCAAACCAGCCTGATAATAGACATGAAATATTTCATGCTTTGAAAGTAGGACTACCTCGCTCTATAGACTACTTGATTGATTATAGATCCTCCAACCACATGGTTTCCTCCAAGGATCTCTTCTCCTCTCTCAGTGTCAAAGAAGAGCCCATTATTCACATGGGAGATGATTCCCAAATACCAACAACAGGGAAGGGCACCATCAGAGTGAAGCATGGTGTGTTCAGAGATGTCCTATATGTGCCCTCACTTGAAGCTAATCTATTATTTGTTTATCAGATGACCCATACCGGCTCACCAAAGGAAGTATTGTTTGGACCTAACTCAGTAGAGATCATCAATATCTCAACTGGGGATATTGCAGTGAAAGGTATTGCTAATCATGCCTCCAAGGCATACTATTTCTCTCGCTTCATGCCATTTTCAGTTCCAACATCATCACAACTTCCATTCAAAGATGATGAAGGTATAAACATTCCTTCACTTCCTATTGCAGTTTCAGTTTTAAATCCTGACATATCTGATTCAGATTCAGAAGAGGAGTCATCCCAGTTTGATCTAGACATTGAGCTTACAACTCAAAGGGATCTAGATCCAGATCTAGTATCTACTTCATTCCATCAACTTAAATGAGCTAAGTAGCTCATGGAAGCAGTTGGAGATGGTGCTAGGGATCCATATGCAAAAGAAGAACGAGGTCCCAGTATCTGAAGGAGAGTGTAGAACTGTCTTACACAAATCCTCTTCTTGCTAAAAGGTGTTTTATGATTCTTGGCTCAGATCCTCAAACCTTCAGGGAGGATTTCCATGAACCTAGATGGAAGGCAGCCATGAATGAGGAGATTGATTCGCTACATGACAACTAGACCTGGGAACTTGTCCTCTTACCTATAGGAAGGAATTTGGTAAAGTGCAAATGGATCTGCAAAACCAAAATAGCTGCTTATGGGACCACAACTAAGTACAAGGCTCAGTTGGTGGAAAAAGGCTATTCTCGAGTCCAAGGTTTGAACTACAATGAGACATTCACTCCAGTAACCAAAATGGACTCCATCAGGTTGGTATTAGCCATTGCTGATTCCAAGAGATGGGAAGTACACCACATGGATGTGAAGAGTACCTTCCTCCATGGTGATTTGGAGGAGGATATCTATATGAAACAACCTGAGGGGTTTATTTATGATCCTTCCTTAGTCTACAGACTCAAACAAGCCCCAAGGGAATGGTACTCCAAGATGGATTCCTTCCTCATCTCTCAGAAGTTTGATAGGTGAAAATATGATTGCAATGTCTACATGAAGAAGAAGGAGGGGTTCTTTCTTCTAGTTGTATTATATGTGGATGACTTGCTCATTACTAGCAGCTCTGCTGCTGAATTGAGTAGCATTAAGTCGGCTCATAATAAAGCATTTGCTATGACTGACTTAGGACTATTAAGACATTTCATTGGTCTCGAAGTAAGTCAAAAGAATCTGGGCATCATGATCTCATAGTCTAGATATTCATCATACATGCTTAAGAGATTCCACATGAAATATTGCAAGTTAGCCCCCTGCCCTTTTATATCAGGAATCATGCTTGAAGAAGGTGGTTCTACACCCTTGGTAGAAAGCACTCACTACAAAACTATCATTGGAATCCTTCTGTATCTCACTCATTCGAGACTAGACATATCCTATGCTATGAGTGCTACTTCTAGATACATGCAAGAGCCACATGAGCTACACCAGAAGGAAACAAAGAGGATCTTGCACTATGCAGTAGGATCTTGCGCAGGGTACTATTGATTATGGGATCCACTATGCAGTAGGAGCACAACTAGATCTCACAAGATTTACAGAATCCGACTTGGAGGAGATGGAAATGATAGGAAATCCACATCAAGTTTTGTATTCATGATTGGATCTAGGCCAATTTGTTAGTCCAGCAAGAAGCAAACAACTCTTACACTCTCTTCATCAAAAGTAGAGAATCGAGGAGTTGTGAATGCACATATTTAGGAATTTTGGCTACATGGCATCTTGACAGATCTTGGGATTCAAAATTCATTTACAGTAGATATTTATTGTGACAACTAGAGCACAATCGATATTTCCAGTGATATTTCTTAGAAGCAGAGGAGAAAGCACATAGAGGTTCACATGCACTACATGCGGGAGCTAGTGCATGACAGAACCATTACACTGCACTACTGTCTGACAGAGGATCATATTGCATATATTTTTACTAAGTCTTTTACTGAAAATAGATTTTCCTTTCCTAGGTCTCTTTTGAACATTAAGGCTTGATTCTTAGCTCTTATATTTGAGAGGGTTTTTCCCATGTGGTTTTCCCTATCTCAGCTTTATTATATCTTTTAGATTGTATTTGGGTGACCTATGGTGTTGTTACCAGGGCCCACAATTTTCCAAGTTATGATTCAGGGCAGGTGTTAGGATTATTAATCCTCCCTTGACCATACTTTATATTAGATCATTTTTTCCTAACTTAGGAACCTTAATTAATTAATTGGGTCCACTAGTACAATTGGGTCCACTTGACCCAATGCGGTGACATGTACCAGTCACTAGAGTGTGGGGAACTCTGCTAGAGGTTATCTTCCACTTACTGCATGTGCATGCATCAATTTGGGTGCCTCTTATACCAATACCTACCTTTTAGGAGCTCCTAGGAGTCCCGACACCAACCTACTTCAGTTAGTTGGAGTTAGTACTAGTTAGTCTTAGTTAGCCCTTGGTTACAATCAGTTACTTCACAATCAGTTAGGATAGCACTAATAATGCATGGATAATGAATGGATGCATGGGGAGGAGCGCTTTTCCTACCTACCACATTGAGTTTCACTGAGTTAACTAGTTGTTACTACTTGTTGGAGTTATTCGTCATTGGGGGGTTATCTATTTGGACTCTAATATTGATTGGGAGACCTTGAGTTAGAGATTCAGTTAGTTACAGTCTTATCCACTTGGAGGATTCGAATTCATTACTCATGCATTCCAATTCTACTTATGTAAAATACATTGTAGACCATATATTATTATTATGAATATGCTGTAAATTCATGAGCAATACTTGTTCATTTCCTGTGTGATTTGTTTTTCTTAGTTTGTATGTTCATTCTCCATTTAATTGTTGCAACATTATCATAAGTCGCTGCTTGAAGATCTTAATGGAATTCAAATTCTAATAGTTGGGATCCAAGGGGCTCATCAAGTTTCCTGGGAACACATGCTCTATTCCATGCAGGCTATGGCACCTACAGTGTTTAACTGGTCGAGGCATTGTTGATCATGTTCAAGGATCAACTGACCAAGTGTCGGCAAGGAGAACTAAAATAGTCCAGTTATGGGATGATCCTGGCATGTTTCTTTTTTGAGCGGGTACCTCTCCTGAGGCCATAGGTGGTTTTTACTGATCTGAGAGCTCGAGACCCCCACATGATGCAGTGGGTGGAGATCATGGCCCATATTGGAGGTGGTAGAGTGAAGGTCAAATATGGGAAACACTTTTTTCATTGGTTGGATGACCATATCCTCATGATCGAGGATTATGCTTATTCTGGGACTGAATTTTGAGGAGATCAAGATTTTCCTTTACTAGCTGATGCCCAATGGGGTGATATTGGTAAGAAATAATGCTCAAGATGTTGATTTTTTTTAATGTTTTATGTTTTATGATTTTTTTAGACATGATGAAAAGACCTGAATTTTTCATGCAGATGTAGGGGATGCGCGACCTGTAGGTTCATCCCCAATATACAAGCAAGCGGGGGCTTGCTTCATACATAGAGGGGATGACGATTTAACTGATTTGGAGGACAACCTCAATTGGTTGACATTAGACATTCTAGATGCTGCTATAGATGAAATCCCTAGGAGGACCAAGAGACCCCCAAGCCTATCTCCTGGTCCTCCTGGTAGAGTACTGGGTGAGATATGTAACCTTGAGATCCTCTATCACTTTATTGGATATACAACAATAATTCAGGCCTACTCATAGCCATAAGAACTTCATCTTAGAGTAGCTACATAAGTTCAATCTTCAGCACTTAACCCCTCAAACTCACTTCAACAAGTCCCCTCCATTGAATTTCTCATGTGCTCTTCATTCACTCAGAATGATCACAATTCTAGAATGAGAAGCCTCAGTTGTATTCAATGAGAAGTTTTATATCATCCCCTAGGTATTCTGGGTCAGTTTTTACTTAATGAGGCACCTTCTCCTATTCCACTTTCTTAAGGAATCATGAACACAATTATAGGGAAGTTTCCACCTGCAACAATTAGAAGTAGTTTGAGGATGCTTCCACTTGTCAATATACTCTCCACCTAGTCTCCTCCACCAAGTGGCCAGTTCACACTCATTTAATAGCTTCCCTAAGCTCTTGTCTCATCATTTATTTATTTATTAATAAAATATTCTGCAATACATTAATTATTCTTGACCCCACTTGGTCATCAATTACAAACTTTATGATAAAGTATAACATAATGTTCCTCAATGACATTAAATTTTTTTGCAAATTAGGGCATGTGACATACACACCCCCTTAATTTATAACAACGTCCTCGATGTTATTTATTCCTCATCCTCAGAATTTCCCTGAAATAGAATTGGATATGCATCCTACATATGACTTTCCAATTACTAGGTGGCTTCTTCTGGACTACGATGCTTCCATTACACCTTCACCTAAGCAATGGTATGATTCCAAAGCGAGATCTCCCTCCTTTCGAGGATACAATATGTTTCCACCAGAAAACATCCTTCGGGTTCCACCTGCATGTCATTTCAGTTAATAACATGAGTAGCGTCATGTACATATTTTTTTAATACATAAATATGAAAAACATTGTGAACTCTTAAATTTGGTCATAGAGCTAACTGATACGCTACCTATCCTATCCTAGATAGTATTTCAAAAGGACCACAATATCGGGGGTGCTAACTTAGCACAACTACCTAACCTCGAAGAACTCTGTTTAGGTCTCACCTTAATAAAAACATGTTCACCTACCTAGAACTCTGTTGGAGTTCGTTTAAGATCTGCTTGGGTTTTCTGTCGATCTTGTGCAATTTTCAAGTTACCTCATACCTATTTTACAATTAATTCCATCTCCTTTAATAATTCAGGTCCTAATACTAGCCTGTCAACTGGACTACTCCAAGAAATAGGGGTATTACATTTCCTTCCATACAGAATTTCAAAAGGACTATATCTAGCTGAAGCTTGATAATGATTATTGTAAGCAAATTCTACCAGGTGTAAGTAATCTTTCAATTTAACTGGATGCTCCTTTTCATACATTCTGAGCAGATCCTCCAATACCTGATTTACTCTTTCAGTATTTCCATCGGTTTGAGGATGGAAATAGGTACTGAAGTTTAATGTTGTATTTAACCCTTTAAACAAATATTTCCAAAAGTTGCCTGTAAACTTAGGGTCTCGGTTTGAAATTATCACCTTTGGTATTCCATGCAACCAAAAAATTTGTTTTAAGAAAATATCAGCAATATTTGCAGCTTTATAAGTAGTTTTTACATGTATAAAATGGTCTCCTTTACTCAATTTATCAACAACTACCATTATTGAGTCATTTAAGTTTTGATTTCTAGGGAGTCCCATGATTAAATCAAGGCTAATTATCTCCCATTTCCAGCTAGGAATAGGAAATGGCTGAAGTAGCCCAGCTAGATGCTCATGTTCAGTCTTTACTTGCTGACATTTGATGCACTTAGCAATGTATTCTGCCAATTCATTTTTCATGTTTGGCAAGAAATAATACTTTCTTAGCATGGTTATGGTTTTCTGATAACCTGGATGCCTCGAGTAAGGAGTTTTATGAACTTCGTTTAAAATTAACAGCTTAATCTTAGGTACATTAGGTATGTATAGTCTATCCTTATACAATTTTAATCCTTTTTCGTTCAAGTTGTACCCTATACTTAGAATTTCTATTAAATTTTCTCTTACCTTTGATTGTAATTTTTGATAATTTTCATCTTGTTCTATTCCATCTTCCAACTCTTCTTCCAAGTCTGTCTTATAAGTGCTGATGGTTGCTGTAAAATTTAGTTTTGCATTTCTACTTAATGCATTAGCAACCTTATTATCTTTTCTTTTAATGTGTTGAATTTCAAAATCGTATTCACTAAGAAAAGCTAGCCACCTAGCTTGCCTAGAATTCAAGTTAGGTTGATCCAACAGATATTTTAATCCTTTATTATCTATCATTAATATAAACTTCCTTCCGATTAGATGATGATGCCACATTTTTAAGACATGTATGAAAACAACTAACTGTAAGTCATAGGTTGCATAATTTTTCTCATGAACCTTCAGCTTCCTAGACTCATAAGAAATGACGTGTCCTTCCTGAGTTAAAACTCCACCTAAACCGTCATTGCATGCGTCAGTACATACTATAAAATCTTTATTAGGGTTAGCAATTCTTATAATTGGTGCTATGGTTAATAACTTTTTTAACTTTTTAAAACTATCTTCACACTTCTGATTCCAATCGAAATTTATTTCTTTTCTTCTGTAAATAGGTTATAGGATTTCCAATTCTTGAAAACCCTTCAATGAATCTTTGATAATAACCAGTAATCCCCATAAATGATTGGACATCAGTTACGTCTTTTGGGACTAGCCAATCCTCGATTGCCTTTATCTTTTCGGGGTCGACAAAAATTCTTTTGTAAGTCACCACATGACCCAGATACTGAATTTTATCCTTAAAGAAATCACATTTACTAAATTTTGCATATAGTTGATATTCTCATAACTCTTGTAAGAAAATTTTTAAGTATTCTTTATGTTCCTCTTCAGACTTTGAGTAAATGAAAATCTCAACAATGAATATGACCAAAAATTTATCCAGTTATTTATGCATTACATTATTCATCAGACACATAAAAACAACTGGGGAATTAGTAAGCCCAAATGGGATAACGAAAAACTCGTAATGACCATACTAGGTCCTAAAAGTTGTTTTAAAGATGTCTTCATCTTTGATTCAGACCTACTAGTAACCAGATCGTAAATCAATCTTTGAGAACACCGTTTCTCCACATAGCTGATCAAATAGATCATCTATGCGGGGTAACAGGTATATGTTCATGATAGTCATTTTATTTATTTGATGGTAATCTATACATAGTCATAGAGTTCCATCCTTCTTCTTAACAAAAATGACAGGTGCCCCCCAGGGAGACAGACTGGGTCTAATGTAATTCTTGTTAATGAGATATTTTAACTGTGAATTAAGTTCATTTAATTCTAGAATATTCATTCGATAAGGGGCTTTTGAGATGGGTACTGCACCAGGTACTAGCTCAATAGTAAAATCTAATTCCCGTTTCGGAGGCAGTCCCAAAATTTATTTTGGAAATACATCTGAATATTCCCTTAGGATCGAAATATCTTCCAGTTTTAATTTATCTTTGTTATTAGTAATTTCTTCATTAATTATTGTTACGACAAAACCTTTACAACCCTTGCGAACAACTCTCTTAAGCTGCAAAGCAGAAATCTACCTTACAGCTATTTTCCTAGGGATTCCTTTTACGTTTATTAACTCTACATCATTATTTATGCAAGTAAAGGTTTTACCAAATCAGTTTAGGACTACCCTATGCTGTTCTAGCCAATCCATACCAATTAACATATCATATGAACCTAAAGGTAACACATTAAGCTTAACAGAGGTTTCAAACTGATCCATGGTTACTGCACAATTATTAACAAATCTAATTACTTTTCTCTTTGCACCAGTAGCTATCTGAACTAACCAAGATCTTGCAAACTTTTCAACTGAGAGCTTACACTTTTCTACTAAATTAGTAGAAATATAACTTAAAATAGCTCCTGGATCGATTAAAGTAGATATCTAGGTATTTGAGTTAGCTTACCTTCCACTTCCACCATGGAATTTTGATCATCTGCTTGCATGTTCTCCAATGCTGTGTTGATCCTTGGCATTGTCCTCGCTATATCACCAACAATCATCTCCTCCTGTATTGTGTGTATGTTGCTAACACTCTTCCTTTGATTGGGGCAAACTAATGCATAATGTGGACCATTACATTCCGAACACTTTATTGGTTCCTTTCGTTCAAAATTATTAGTATAGTTACTGTGGTTGTTAACAAATTCTTTATTTCTTTGATTATTTGGATTGGTTTGTGAATTACTTTTGCTCCCTTGGAAATTTTTACTAGGAAAATTTCTGGTGTTACTATTCTTAAAATTTTGGTTAGGTACAAAACCTTTCTTTTTCTATTCAAAGTTATTATTTCTTTTGTCCTTCCAATTGGTCATACTTTCCTTTTTATGATTTTGTTCATAATAGAAATTCGCTTTTCTCATTGCTTCTTCTAAAGTTTTCAAATTGGCGTACTCAATTCTGTCTTTTATATGATAAGGTAAACAGTAGAGAAACCATTGTACCTTAGGTTTCGTGTCTACAATATATGACACATACCTCAACAGACTTAGAAAATTACTATTTAGTTCTTTCATATCCATTGTTCCCAGTTTTAGCTTGTAAAATTCCTTATCCCTCTCCTCATAATAATGTTCAGATAAAAAATTATTCTTGAAATATTTCTTAAATGTACTCCAATTAATATTTTTCTCCCTTATACATTTTACTCTTTTTAGGTCCTGCCACCAAATATCTACTTTCCCTGTAAGATTATAAATAGCCATCCTGGAATTTAGTTGATTGGAGTAGTTATATATTTGAAAGTATTTCTTCATCCCGGACAGCCAGGATTCTACCTCTTCTCCCTTCCCAATTTCACCATTAAAGGTTCGTGGCTTGATTTTCTTAAATTCACCAGAGATTTCTTCATAAGGTTTAAACTTTCTCTTCCTGGTATGATGATTATATTCACTACTGTCACTTTTATATTGAAATTTGTTTTTATGTGAATCACAATACACTTCAGAAGATGAGCTACTTTTAATTTTAAATTGTTTAGTCTTTTTATCTTTATGCTGATGACCCATATCTTCAGACTGATTTCTTTTATCTTTTTCCTCATTATGAAATATTTCAATCAAAATATGATTTAGCTCCTCCCGAGCTCTCAGAATCCTCTCATTTTTTTTGACCGATTCCATCTTTGTTCTTAGTTCCTTAATTGTTTGTAGTAGTTCGTAAGAATTATTAGTTATTTCTTCTTGTATAGGTTCTTTTTGAAAATTATTTCGTTCAGTGTAGGGAGACTCCTCATCCGCATATTCCTCCAATCTATCCATACCTGTATTTAACTCAGAAAAGAAAATTCTCTGGAAATATCATTCAAAAGAAAATAACATCAATATACTTGTTTAAATTTACTGTTCCATTTATGCAAGTTGAGCCACATTCAAGCCTAGTGTAGGAACCTTGTGCTCTGATACCACATGTAATAACTCAAAAAATCGTAAAAATTTAAAATTTCTCATGTGACATAAAATGCCAAATGTCAGTGCTAATGAACCATTAACTGTTAGCGGATATTTAAACAGTTTGAAAGAGAAACAAAGATTACTTCTTTTGTAAGGTTCTGTATAACTTAAAGGATTATCTTAAATACTGTGTTAGTACTATTTTAACATAGTAGTTACAATTTCCAGAAAGTAGAAAATAAATCTGACTCTTACTAAAGCTAAGTATGTTGTTGTTTTCTTTTGTCAAGTAGGGAGAATATCTTAGGTGTGATCGGGGCTTACTTAGCTTATAGCTAACGCAGTGGAAATGATGGTTCTTTTCACAGGTTCTAACAGGTAAGCGTTTTGTTCCAGTAAAAAAAAATATCCAGGTCAAGAAAGATACTTCACTAGCATAAATATGATGCTAGTATTATAATGTTTAATTGCAGCTTGTTTCCGTAAGAGGTAATGTTGACCTTATTAAAGTCATCAAAACTCCCTAAAGATGTTTAAGCAAAGCTGCATACACATGGATTAAAATGCATGACCAAATTACTATCAAAATGAAATCAAATCAAATTGGATCATTAAGATTATTTCTAAAGAATACTCGTACTTTTGCTTATAGTAATTGTGATCTAAAGTTTAAATAGGAAGAGATATGGTTCGCAGACTTATGCTTAGATCAGTCAAAGGCATTTGGAGTTTGGTTTTGATTAAAATAATTTGAATCCTTTTGTAAACATGGAATAAATACTCTACACTGTTGAACTATAAATTTAGTCTGTCTTGTCCAAGATTTTTATTTTCTAAGGGCTCTTACGCCATCATACTCCGTTGAAATATTACCAAACTTGCCCTTACCCTAGGGTTCTATAATTAAATGGTTTCTTAATAAATAAACAAAAACTCTTTTTACTCTTAAACTTCTTTACTCAGTATTTGGATGTTAAAATTACAATTGAGACTCTTATATAAAGTATATGGATTGCACTTACTTGTATCCCCAACTAGACAATGCATTAAGAGGGTTGGTCCAAGGTTCCCTTCATAGTTGAAAGAATTCTTCTTCAAACTTTTACAAATTTTACTTTGAAGTCTTTTTATTTGTATCTTACACCTCATTTCCTGGTGTACCTTTTAGCTATAAACCACACTTTTACACTAAGTTGTTTTGTAATTCTCTTGAGATATGGTTGTTGGTTTATATAATATAAAAGATCTTATGATTTCTTTGGCCCTAGTCAAACAATTACTCTCCAACTCCAAAATTCAAATGACTACTTCAAGAAATTATTAGATTTCCCTTTTCATTGTAGTTTATTATTAAAGGTATGTTATTTATTTATATTTTATAAAATATAGTTAGCAAATACTACCCTATCTTGTCCAATAAACAAAAACCATAAAAAGAATCCATTTCTTTATTCTATGGTTTACAAACTAGGAATCGAAACGATCAAAGGGTATATTACATTATTGGTAATAAAAAATTACATTGTTTAAATGATTTATGATTTTGATTTCTAATGATTTAATGTAGATTGGAAACTACATATTAAACTATTGATTTGGAATCCCCGAAGGTGAAAAATTACAGTGGACATGTGGAAGTTTTTTATCCATTAGGTTAATGGTTGACTTAAGGTATTGTCCTAACCCTTCATTTCACATCATGAGGGTTTCTTCGATTGTGGTGAAACCGAGTTGCGATCTCGTAGCCGCCATGACTTTGTGTTAACCTTCGGGTTGTAAAACTATCCTCCAAAAGATGCTGGAAGCTTGTCTCAATGAGAACATATGATGGTTTTCTAAGCTTGTTGACTGTTGTGAAGCATTGTGCATGGAAGTTGGTTTTTACTTCCTGCTTGAGAAAGCTGTGAGTGTGGTTTTAGTGCACGACGACAAGGTGCTTCTACCTTTGGTTGGTCTGCTCCCTTCGTTGTGTTTATTTCCTTCAGAATGTGATTTTGGGTTTGATGATGCACTTGGCATTTTCATAGTTTCTGGCATTACTCTCCAAGGTTCCATTGAGTTGGATTCAGTGGCTTCGCTTCCCCGCATTCTCCCAAACGACTTCTTTACCAGGTAGCGGGCCGACAATGTTTGGATTTTAGGAAGATTCAGTATTTTTCAACTACCTTTTTAATATTATAATGGTTATTATTATACTATGTAGGTTTCTCTCCGGATTTATATGTTGAATGCTAGCACATATTTTCAAACTTTGGCCTCGAAAACCCTGGTAAACCTCGGTGGTATCTGATGGTTTCTCCTGCACTTTATGTTATGGTGGTCGAAAATTATGGAAGCTTCACTGTGCTAGTTGTGGGCTTGGCCATGGTTTACTGTTATGTATTTACTTCTTGTGTTTTTTTTTCTTATACTACTTTTAAAACCCTAGGGGTTTTTAGGTGGAAATATTTAAGGCTGTTACAGCCATGACTTAAGGGTTTTTAGTTGAGCCTTTATAGCATAGGAAGATGTAAAATATTTTTCATTTATAGAATCGGCTTTAAGCTGTGACATTACTGTTCAACCACTGGGTTGTTACTTGAAGTTTTAAATTGGTTTTGCAGGTAAAGAAAAGACTGTCCATTTAGCAATTCTTGTAAACAGACGAAGGGTTTTTACTTACTATGAAATGTAATTGTAATATTTTTGGTTTATGACTTCTTTTAAACTTGTATAATTCATTTTGATAAGGATTAAGCCTCAACAGATGTTATAAAAGGCCATAGGCCATTATGCTTATTTCATTTCGTCTCTGTTTAGTTTTTTTACATTATTATTTTAATTTAAATTTGCATTTAGGTATGAATGGTTTATAGTAATTTTACTATTTAATTTGCACAGTGTTATTGGGTAAATAAAATATTATGTTTCTCTAAAAAAAAGGTTATTATCATTGGATAACCTACATTCCTGTAATTAAATGGTTTTTCATAAATAAATTTAGCTCTGTAGTTATTTTGTTTTTCGTAATAATTATTTACTGTTGTTATTAAGTTTAGAAAAACTCTGTTAGGTTTTTTTATTATAAAAAGAATGTAAAGGTATTTTTCAGAGATGAATCCTATCTCTTGTAAACCCTAGATGTTTCTTAAGGGTTGCAGTAAAACACCTATGCTTACAGAAAATAGAGTGTAGTTGTAAGCTTGAATAAAAATTTATAATGACCTATGAAATACTATCTAGGTTAAACCCTAAGCAAAACTTTTACTGTTCCTATATTTGTTTATTAAAATTTATGGATTGTATTTATAATAAGTATTAATACTAGTGTTAATTCTATAAATATTATAGTTTCTAGTGCTTATTATATAATCTACTCTTTCCTGTAATTAGATAATGTAGTTACTTTCAATAGATAGAGAAAGTACATCCTGTAAATAAATTACATAAAACTATAGAAGTAATTATGTGCATTTACATTCAGAGTTAATAAACAAATCTACTTATCTAAACTAAGAAAACCTGTTGTACTAGAGTACCGCCTTGTAAAAGGTGTGGAAAAATACAGTTTGGTAAAGTTTCTATTCATCTTTCACTTAGAAAAATCTCTATTGTTTAATCATAACCTTCTAATTACTAAATTGATCAATAAAACAAAATCTCTTTCTTCTTCATTAACCCTAATAAAATAACAATATGCATATCTTAATAAAATCTTAATATTTTTTTGAAACAATAGATAAACTATAATTTAACCTGAATAAGTAGAACCTATCAAATGGATGAGGTGACAACAACTTAACGAGGTTGTTCCTCCCAACCAACTCCTGGAGAAAGCTTAGTCTATAATTTCTCAGGACCCCAGAGCCTGTCTCCTGGTCCTCCTAGTAGAGTACTAGATGAGAGATGTGACGTTGAGATCCTCTTTCACTTTACTGGATATACATCAGTAATTCAACCCTACTCATAGCAGTAATAGCTTCAGCTTAGAGTAGCTGCACAAGTTCAATATTCAACACTTAACCCCTCAAACTCACTTCAACAAGTCCCCTCCATCGAATTTCTCTTGTGCACTTCATTCACTCATAATGAACACAATTCCAGAATGAGCAGCCTTAGTTGTCTTCAATGGGAAGTTTTATATCAATGCCTAGGTATTCTTGGTTAATTTTTACTTAATGAGCCACCTGCTCCTATTCCACTTTCTTGGGGAATCATGCCCACAATTATAGGGAAACTGCCACCTGCAACAGTTATAAGTAGTTTGAGGATGTTGCCACTTGTCAGTATACTCTCCACCAAGTGACCAGTTAACACTCATTTAATAGCTTCCCTAAGCTGTTGTCTCATCATTTATTTATTAATAAAATATTCTGCAATACATTAATTATCCTTGACCCCCTTGGTCATCAATTACGAACTTTATCATAAAATATAACATAATGTTCCTCAATGACATTAAATTGTTTTGCAAATTTGGGCATATGACAACACCCAGACTCTTCCAGAGGAACAAACTGAACCAACATTGATGGAGAACAAGGACGATAAAGTGTCGGTCGGGTGGAAACCTAAGGACCCTACTACCATGCTTGCAATGACCTCTCCGTTTAAAGCTTTTGTAGTTCATTATGTCCTTCTAGACGCTGAGCGTGAAGAGGGACTTTAAACTTGTCCAGGCCATTATGTTGCAGCTATTCCAACCATCAGGGTAGAGATGTTCATTGCATTAGAAGAATCCTCCAGCACAGGTGAGAACAATAGAAGGATGTTCATAACATTAGAATGACCTTCTGAGGCTGGTGTTGAGGCCTAGAAAATTGCAAGTAACAACAGTTACGGATTCTCCCCAATAAACTTTCCCAACTAGCCCGTTGCTGTTTGGTATGGACAATCCGTTCGGTTTATGGACCGACTACCGAAGGTCAAGTAACAAAAATTAAGGGTTTTACCAGTTATGGCCTGGTCCACCGTGTATGTTTTTATTTTTTGTATTTAAGTAGGAGATGCAAGTGCCTATCTAAAAATTCAGATTGATAGAGAATACGAGGAGCGGTCACAATGTGATGCATAGGTTCTTACCTCTCGTCTGAACTCTCTTACATCTAAACCACACACAACAAGAAAAAACTAAAACTAACTATCTAACCTATCCCTAAGGAGCAAGATTATTATTCATCAATGAGTAATGTATTTTTTGCATGCATTAAGAAAAATCACAGATAGTTGTTACTTATTTCAAAACACATGAACATTTACAGATATATGAACAACCAGATATCTATTTGTTTGTGAACAACATTCATTACTCATAGTGGAAATTTCATAAAATAAACTAGAGCACATTCATAACAAGAACATAGGTTCAAAGATTTAGAATGATCTCACAGTTAATGGATAACAACTGAAAATGAAATAGTTCACATTCAACAAATCCATAGCACAACATTTGAAACCTTTCACAAAGATTTCTCCAATGGGAAACTTGTAATTTATTTATGCAAAAGGAAATAGTTCTTCTTACATCATATTCTTAAAAATATTTCTGGGAAAAAGTCCCTTCTACATCCAACTCTCCTATACTTATACAAAAAGCAAAACTTTTGGGTTTCCCCCAAATGACTCTTGGGCTTTCCCAACGTTTCAATTAAAAACTTTGTCCTGTAGTGAGTGCTCATACATTATACAATATATTACATTTAAAACAGAAATTTAATAGAGCATTTTTATGAAGAGGGCCCCACTTGATCATTGATGAAAATTTTCCACGCTTGGGCCTCTACTGCTATGCTTTCAAAATCTGAAGGTTTAAGAAAACAGATGTTTATTTCATATTTTGCATCCTGATTCTTAACCACCTCTATTCTTGTTGGACTCAAGCATAGTTGATCCTCAAGCAAATGGATGCTGACTGCTCAATGAGATACTACATTCTTTAGGATCTGCTCACCTAAATCTTTGACCTATAGTATCTTCTACTCATCTTTCTAGTACCTGCTCTATATTAGTTCTGTGAACAACTCATGCTCTGGTATTGCATCCAGTATTTGTTCTACAGCAACTTGGCATCTATTGTAGGTGACCAGCACCCTTATGTAGTATTCAGTATAGTATCCTCTCGTTTTCTTCATAGTATTCTTGAATTCCTTTGCAGTATTTATTGCAAATTCTAATAAGTTGTAATCCCACTTTAAGCGATGTCAATATTTAGCAGGTAGTTATGCAGGGGTTTCTTCGTTTGTTTCCAACCAAACTATTCTTCCTTTCAGGACTTCCAAAATATCCTGAGATCTATCTACAAAATATGAAGTAGTGTCCAGGATTTCTTCCAACCTGCTATCTATCTGTAATATCTTACACCTTTCTTCTTCAATAGACATTTGCAGTTGGTGCATTCTTCTTTGTTGAGCTAGGACATGCTCCTTCACAGGTTGGATATAAATCTTCTGTTCACTAGCATCCTTTAGTGATATTGTTAATGAAACAATCTGTCCCTCAAAACTTACCACCTGCACTTGATATTGCTTTTCCCTTTCTTCTGTGGTGACTTTCTATTCCTCCAACTCAACAATTTTTCTCTGCAGCTGGTCCTTTTCTGCACTCACAGCTTCATATGATACTTTGAGATCATTGTTCTCAATCTTCAACCCTTGATACTCTAGCTGTAACTTTTGTAGTTCTACTAGACTGTTCTAAGCATCCCATTCATTTTTCTCTACTAAGACTTCCAAGGCCATCTTATGTGTCCGCAGAGTTTCGAATTATATCTTCGAATCCCTTACGTCATTATGCATATCTTCAAATTTTCTCTTTAACTTGTTACCTTCATCCCTCTCCTTCTTTAGAGTGTCCTTCAATTGTGCTACATTTTTCCTTGATTGCTCAAGGTCTATCATAAGTCTATCCACATTGTCTTCAGTGGCCTGAGTCAATGCCACCCCAGCTCTGGCTGTCAGTCATGGATGTCCATCTGTCCCATGCACCAAGGTTTTATCAGTAATCATCATTCCTGATTGTCCTCTTGTTTCGAATTTTTATCAATTCTCTTGACAATCCTCTTCTTCTCCTTGTCATAGAATATGGTGCTGAAATCAGGGACCTCTTCTCCTTCCTTTTGCATAAAAGGTATCAGATTCAATCCAGAAAAAACAACCTATTCTTGGGTGCTACCAGAAGTTGCAACAGACTCTTGAGGGTCAGGAGTCTTGCTCATGCCCTTAATCGGTTTGCTCATGTGCTTCTTGTGTATTTATTAGGTCGGTAGTTTGCCGGTATTTCTTAGTTACTCCTAATATTAGACCTTCACTTTCCTTTTATTTTTTCTTTATCTCTTCATCTTCCTTCTTCTTTCTTTCTTCCTCTTCCTTTTTTGTTGCTTCCTCTACAGTTTTATTTCTTTCTTCTTCTTCATTCTTTAACAAACTCTCAGCATCTTGTGCTAGCCTCCTAGAATCCTCTTCCCTCTTCTTCGCTTCCTCTTCTTCAGCTTTCTTTTGTGTGGTTTGGATTTTACCACCCACAATGGTGATTTTCTATTTAAACCTTCTCTTCAATGCAGTCATATTCCTTGCATTCCTGAAGATTTATTCATCCTTGTCCTAGAAATTTATTTATTCAAAATAAACATTTGCTTCTTTATAATTCTATGCAACCTTATTTTGGGAGTCATTCCTATGGAAGTTCATCTTTTGAAAATTAAAATGCTCCAACTCTTGTACAAATTCAGTAGTTTGTTTGACCTTTGAAAATTTGTAACTTCCTAGCCGGAAAGGTATGGCAGCATAGGATACCTTCTTGTGTTCAAATAGGAAGCTTCCTACACCATCTAGATAAACTTTCCTAACTGCTTCTTTAGGCACCACATAATCAGTGGCATACTTAGGGAGTAAAGAAGGTGCCCTGTAGCAACCATACATTCTAATTTACATCCCCTCTTCAGTCAAATAATAGCTCCCATGTTCCTCAATGACTTTGAATGCCTCCTCGGACATACAGTTGCATTATGTTAGGAAGATTAAAGTGTACAGGGAAATAATGAAATGTTTACATATCTCTTTATATTGGCTATAATATTTGTGTGCCCAAAATAGTTTGTATGTAGTGTATATAGGGGTTCTGTCCCTATCCCAATTGCACCTTAAGGCTGGAAACAATTGGGTACACAATATACAGCCCACTAAGATGGAGCTCATATAAAAGTCAGACTTCTTCTGGGACACCCCTCCCAAAGCTAAAGATATGCAGGCTAAGAGGCTATTAGACAGTATGTTTTCCCAGTTGAATATGGTCCCCTAGGTGGCCACATAGAAAATAATGGGAATCCATCCCAACTTGAAACTTTTACCATGAGCTCTCCCAAACACTCTATTCAACATCAGTGCTATAAACTTGTAAGGAGTTCAAAGAGTGGTTGTATCATACTCTCCTGATGGCCTGGTTTGAACTTTCTTCCTAGGTATCATCATTCTCTTCACTGTTTCAACCATGTCCAAATTTATCTCCTTCAGCCAACTTTCAGTTAAGTATACTTGAGCAGGAGGTAGGTGATACACCAGTGAGACATAACCAGGACTATATATAGCATAGACCTATTTGGAAGTATTTGTTAAGATCATCGTGGTCACATCTGCCCTAGGAAAGATCCAGTCGATCACCTCAGATCATGGGAACATCTTAGGTCTAGTGGCTACCTTCATCAAAGATGACTTCTCGATGTTGGCATATATGGTCAACTCTTCAAATCCAACATCCGACACATCCTGATTTGAAATCATCTGATATATCTCACCCCACTTGTAATATGGCTCTACCTCGGTGGTAGCTCTAGTGTCTTTGTAGATATATTCTACCTTGGTAATGATTTCCACATCTGGTCCTCCCTCAGCAACAAGAGCCTTCTTCTTTTGTCTTTTAGACATATCTCCTTTGAAGAAGTTTCCCTGTCTTAGAACAAACATGTTCTTAGGCTATTGGAGCTTATAGTTAGTGTTCTAAGAATGAATAAAAACTGTATAAAAACATTTACCTCTTCCATATGCATTTTCAACAGATAAACTATCAGAAAATTAATGCATAATAGAAAATAACCAACAAGAAGAACTTCTGCAAGCTAAGTCTAAAAATTTT
>LPNX011070047.1:264352-337176 GCA_001517045.1 Pseudotsuga menziesii | reverse complement strand
TAATCAACAAATAACTCATGAAATGGTGTAATCGGTCTACAGGAATAGTAGCTGCTCTGTATTCACATAAAGAATGAATGATTACAATTACAATGTCATGCCACAAGCATGAATGAATGACCAATTCGAACCCTCAAGGAGGTCATTTGAATTGAATGAGTGATTCTAGCTTAACTTACTATAAGCCATGGTCCACACTTAGTTAACCACTAATCAAAACCCTAATTAACTCAACTGAAACCTAACTAAAGCCAGAGTGCAATAAATGACTGAGTCTCAACTGAAAGAGATCAGACACATGTCATAGCAAGCCAACCATCAAGTTCTAATGCTTCAATGACTTCAATGAACCCCGATGAGGTGAAGTTGAACTGAACATCATAAGTTGGTGGAGGCGCCCTTGTTGACTCCAGTTCATTAATTAATCATTAAATAATCAATCAAATGAAAGGAGGCGCCTTCACTGACCTAATTAACTGATTGTAACCACCAGTTAGCAATTAGGTGCATTAATATCACTTAGATCACCCTCGGAGTGCTCTAGTTAGCCTCCCCGAATGTAGGAGAAGGCTAATCTATCCTCTTTCACTGAAGGTAGGTGTGGGTGTGACTAGATGATGACATTTAATGCTCCACTGATGTCAATTAATGTCAATAATACTTAGGATAGTGGTTTAACTAGGCCAATTTGACCAAAAGAGTGTGTATGGTGGTAAACGTCTCCAACACCCCCCCTTAAGCTATACTTAGGAGGAGTTAGAAAACACAAATGCATAAAAATGATAGGGTCCCACCAACTAAGGCCATAGGTCACCTTGTACAATGTTGAAACTGAAACAATGCTCAAAACAAACTAAGTGTGGAAAAGAGGGAAAACCTAGTGAGGAAAACCCTCCCTCAAGCTGAACATTGAAAGTAGTATGAATCACCCTGATGAACTCACCCCCAATAGTGAACGGAGGTAAGTGAACTTCTTTTCTGAAAATATCTTGGTGAAGATGTCTGCAATCTACTCATCAGTCGGGCAGTATTGCAGAATGATGGTCCTGTCATGCACTAGCTCCCTGATATAGTGCATGTGGATCTCTACATGCTTGGTCCTCTTCCTAGTAATTGGATCTATGGAAATCTTAATAGCACTTTGATTGTCACAAAATAATACAGTGGACAAAGTACTACTAATATCAAACTCTGAAAAAATGCCTTGCAACCAAACTACTTGGATGCAAGCATTCACCGCTCCTCGATACTCGGCCTCTGCTGAAGATAGTGCCATGGCAGCCTATTTTTTTCTTGACTAAAAAATGGGTCCACCACCAAACATGAATACATATCTAGAAGTAGACTTTTGATTAGTAGAATCACCCACCCAATTGGAATCTGTGTATCCAACTAGCTCTAGCTCGGAGTCTGCAGCATAATGAATGTCGTAGGTCCTGGTTCCCTGAATATACTGGAGGATCCTCTTGGCTTCCTTCCAATGAATATCATGAGGTTGCTACATATACCTTGATACATCATTCACAGCATAACATATATCAGGCTGAGAATGTGTCAAGTACAACAAGCTACCAATCAGTTCTCGATAGATAGTGCAGTCAATGGGAGGTGTGCTTTTTCATTCTTCAAGGTTGATCCTTGAAAGGAAAGGGAATGGTGTAGGCCTACAATCAGCCATGTTAAACTTTTCTAATAGGTATGAAATGTATTTGGACTATGTGACCATAATCCCATCAGAATTTTTCTCAATTTTGAGCCCCAAAAATTGTTTTAGGAGCCCCAAATCACTCATTTCAAAAGCATTGTGGAGAGCAGTTTTGATGGTTGAAATGGAGGCAACTGTGCTACCTGTGATCAGTAAGTCATCAAAATATAAAATAATGACAATTATATGACCATCATACTTCTTTAAATACACATTTGGATATGATCTACACCTTTGGAAGTTTTGTGAGAGAAGGAAGGCATCCATATTGGAATACCACTCTCTTGGGGCCTATTTTAACCCGTATAGTGACTTCTTTATCTTGAAAACCAAATATGGATCAGTGATGTAGCCCTCAGGATGCTTCATGTATATCTCCTCATGAAGATATTCATGCAGAAAGGCTGACTTAACATCCATGTGATGCACTTCCCAGTGCTTGGATGTTGAAATTGCCAAAACAAGGCGAATGGAGTCCATTTTTGCAACCGGTGCAAAGGTCTCATAGTAGTCCACACCTTGGACCTGAGAGAAAAATTTTTCCACCAGACTTTCCTTATATTTGTAGGTTCTTCCATCAGCAGCAACCTTGGTCTGAAACACCCACTTGCATTGAACCAATTTCCTTCCCGGAGGAAGAGAAACTAGCTCCTAAGTAGTGTTTTTCTGAAGAGAATTCATTTCTTCATCCATGGCAACTTGCCATCTCGGATCCTTTCGAGCATGATAGTAGTATTTTGGATATGAAATAATCATAAAATATCAAGTTTCAGACAGCAAATTATCAGGACAAGAGAGCACAATACTTTCTCTTTGGAAATCAGACCGTGTTCTCCTTGGATCATCTGGATTTCCAATGTTGTCTCCTGTAGAGGAGAGTATTTTTCGGGCCCATGTAGGAAGATGATTTTGCACTTCAAGTTATAATTCATAATTTTATGATTTCTGCACACTGACATCAGAAATCAGAGGATCCAAATTAGGTTCATCACCCCCAATTTCATCATCCAAATATTCAGTAGAATAGGAAGGAAATTCAACTATTTTCTCCTTCACTAGTTCCACCTCCTGAAGAGGCTCATCAAACTTGACATTTCTCTCGATGATGATCTATTTGGAATTGATATCCAGAAGCTTGAATCCTTTAGATTCATTAGTATACCCAATAAACAGACATTATATTCTTTGCAGTTGCAAAGCCCTTCTTTTATCAAGTGGAATCCGGGTCCATGCAGTGGACCCAAACACCCGTAGGTTCGACACATCTGGCTTGTGTCCGAAGTATGCTTAGAAATGGGTATTCCATTTCATGGATGAATGTGGCACCTTGTTCTGAATATATTCTACATAATGCATGGATTCATCCCACAAATTTGTAGCAAGCTTCTTATATTCCAACATACTGGTGGTCATCTCCTTGAGAGACCGATTCTTCCTTTCCACTACTCCGTTCTGCTGGGGAGTGTAGGGAATTGAATGTTGGACCTGAATACCAATTTGGGAGCATATGTGCAAGAAATAATTACTAACATACTCCCCTCCATTATCATATCTAAATATCTTGATCTTAATCCTAGAGGCATTTTCGATCAAGGCCTTCAATTCAAAAAATTGTTCACATACTTCTGATTACTTTTTGAGAAAGATAACCCATGTGTACCTTGAAAAATAATCAATAAAATTAATAATATACCTATATCCATTCATGGATGTGACAGGCATCAAACTACTGATATCAGAATGTATCAGCCCCAATATGCATGTAGCTCTGTTTGCCTTCCCCCGATCGAACTTGTGCTCAGGGTGTTTTCCAATCACACAGCCCTTGCAAATTCCTGTGGTTGCCTTGATGATCGGGAGGCCTTCAACCATGGTGTTTTTCTATAATTGCTTCAAATATTTGAATTTAAGATGGCCAAACCTCTCATTTCTTAGCCTATTAACCTCATTTCCATGAGTTAGCAGAGTGGTGGGCTTTGCATCCGCAACAAAGTGAGAGAACTCATAGGCTTTTGCATGATGGTTTGCAAGGCCTTTAGCAATGAGTTTCCTGAATGCAATTTATGTTATCTCAACATAATTTGGGCTAAAAGAAACTCTCTTAGGAACTCCTATATGTTTCATCTGATAGACACTAAGGATATTTGATGCCAGAGACGGTACATACAAAACATTTGAAAAAAAACCATTTTTAAGATCAACAGTACCTTGTCATTTTGAAATGATGGTGGAGTCATCTCCCACGTAGATGGGAATGGATTTTCCAGTCTCCAAGGACAAAAAGGAGTCTCTTTCAGCCATCATGTGGTTCAAAGATACAGAATCAATCAAGAGTTTTTTGGACTTCAAAGTGCTTTCCATGAGGGCATGACCTTTTTCATGTTGTGGTTCCCGATCTTGTTGATCTCTCCTCCAAAATCTTTCCGGAAGATTGATGTGATTTCTCTAAAGGAGAGAGGTTTCTTCATCAAGATTCTTCTTCATGCAGGCATGTTCAGGATGGAAGCCCTTCCCGCAATAAGAACACTTGAATTTTTCCTTCCCATGGTGCCCTTTTCCTTTGTTCTTCCTTGAGCCGGAAGACTCATAATGTTGCTGATTTTCAACTCTAGGTTTAGGAGCATCAAATTTAGTTTTTGGGTTCTTTTGCTTCTTTCCTTTACCCTTCAGATCTTTGGGCCCCAATACATGAAGGGCTTGATCACAAAAAGATATGATAATCCCCATCTGGACAAGCTTGTCATGTTCACATGTTAGGGACTCAATGAAGGAATTGATTGTAGGAATCTTCCATCCAGGGGTTGTGAGCTTCCCCGCATGGAATGTAGAAACAAAAACTAAATAATCAGCCCTAAGTTTGGAGATTATGGCGAGGATGAGATGATCATCCTCCTTCTCCACTTTGCATTGCTTCAAGAGTAAAACAGTATGCTTGAACTTTGTGAAGAAATCATTCAAAGTCTCAAAATTGGAGGGATGGAGAGACATGAGTTCATTTTCAAGCTGGTAAACCCTCAAGTCATCATGCTTTCCATATAGAGTTTCCAATTTGTCCCATATTTCTTTTGGAGTCTTCAATCCTACAATATGGAAGAGAAGGTCTCAGGAAATAGAGAGGCACAAGAAATCAAAGGCTTCATCCTTCTTGTTCAAGAATCTTGATTTTTCTATGGTGGATCCAGGCTCATCTTCAGTGTCCATGGTGACTCTAAAAAGTCCTTTGTAGTGCAGCTAAATCTCCATATCATTTTTCCATGAGTGGAAATTGTATGGAGTCAAGAGATCTACTGAGGAGGCCATCTAAATGTGCTGGAGTGAATGCTTCACCTGTAGAAACCTGAAAATCAAAATAGAAAGGGCAATGTAAGGTCAGATAGCCTACACATTTTAAGATTTGATCACATCCAGCATAGTCAATCAAGCAAGCTTGATCAACAAGTTCTTTACTTGGGGTATTAAGTGGTAAGCCTTGGTTTCTAGTGTATTCTTGGATTTTTGAGCTATTGCTCAAATTTCATGCAGAAATCTGTCAAAAAGATTGTTTTTGAGAGATAGAGCTTCGTCCCTCCATAAGCTCCAATACCATTATAATATTGTATTTTGATCTAGGAACAAAGAATCAATCTCATCAAAGATTAATCAACAAATAACTCATGAAATGGTGTAGTTGGCCTATAGGAATAGTAGCCGCTCTGTATTGACATAAAGAATGAATGATTACAATTACAATGCCATGCTACAGGCATGAATGAATTAGCAATTCAAATCCCCAAGGAGGTCATTCAAATTGAATGAGTGAGTCTAGCTTAACTAACTGTAAGCCATGGTCCACACTCAGTTAACCACTAATCAAAACCCTAATTGACTGAACTAAATCCTAACTGAAGCCCGAGTGCAATAAATGACCGAGTCTTAACTGAAAGAGATCAGACACATGTCATACCAAGCCAACCATCAAGTGCTAGCACTTCAATGACTTCAATGAACCCTGATGAGGTTAACTGAAGTTGAACTAGACATCAAAAGTTGGTAGAGGCACCCTTGTTGACTCCAGCTCAATAATTAATCATTAAATACAACTAAATGAAAGGAGGCTCCTTCACTGACCTAATTAACTAATTGTAACCACTAGTTAGCAATTAGGTGCATTATTATCACTTAGATCACCCTCAGAGTGCTCCAGTTAGCATCCTTGAATGTAGGAGAAGGTTATGTTAGCCTCCTTGACTGAAGGTAGGCGTGGGTGTGACTGGATGATGACATTTAATGCTCCACTGATGTCAATTAATGTCAATAATACTTAGGATAGTGGTTTAACTAGGACAATTTGACCAAAAGTGTGTGTATTGTGGTAAATGTCTCCAACACTATCCTCTTACTATCAGAAATATATTCTTATGCATGCTCTTTAAGGTTAAATGTGTATGTGAATTCTACTGTGACAAGAGAGAGCCCTCTCTGACTTCCTTCTCTAGAATGAATTCTAAAGGTTGGTTGAAATGGTTACCCATGTGACTTCCTTCAACAACCATAGGAAAATTATAGGGTGCTAACACCTCATCCATAAAAAAATTTCAAGTTTGTGGGTGACTTCGCAAGTTTGAGAGAACTAATGAAAATCCAACAAGCCATAGACAGTACTAAGGTGGAAGCTCCCTAATTCAAAATGGTCCTATGGAACTTCCTCCCAACTAATCTAGTCATGATTTGAAACATGAGCTTGTGGGGTAATCTGGACTTATAATTCTCCACATTCAAATGAATTAAATTGGTGTTATCTGGGTCTAATGTCCCCAATGTTGTCAACAAGTTTTTGCACTGTGTTGGCCAACTTTGGAGTACCTCTAGGGAAGATGTCGCGCAAGGTGCTTGAGCCAAATATTCAAAAATGTTGTAGAATTATGTACCTTGAGAATTTGGATTAAAGACAAACTTCCTGAGGGCACACTTTGGTGGGTGGAAAATCAAGTCAAGATTAGGTTTCTTGATTGTAAGAGGACCATTAGACAAAGTTGGAGGAGAACAAGTGGAAGGAGTTTTCTTGGGAGAAGGATTTTCTTCCTTATTCTTTGTCGACTTGTCATATGATTGACTATGAGTAGTCAAACTAATAGTTTCTGAGGACATCATTCTGATTTCTCCTATAGAATTATAGGTTCGCTGAGAGGACATGTAATCTATCAATTGTTGTTGAGATGGAAAGGTGTTGGTAAGCACCGCTAGTGTAGGGTTACTTTTGAAAAATCCACTAATCTCTTCATGATGAGGACACTCTTTCATGAATTGGTCACCACCACGCAATAAGCAAGGATATTTAGCCTTCCTCTTCCCTTTATTGTCATTCTCTGGGGCCATAGCCTTAGGATTCTCCGGTTGCTTTCCAGGTTTTTTACTCTTTGATTTTACTTTCTTCTTGTTATCAGGTGTTTGTGTGGATTGAATGGAATTCATCTCGGTGGAAATAGTAGGAGAAGAAGGAGTAGTAGTAGAAGTACTTTGTTGCTTGGAAATATTAGCTTCTAATGAGGGGTGGATTGAATCGGCAACCCCATCAACATGAGTTTTTGTAGGTGGCTTGGTAGGGTTAGTTATGGGATGAGGAGCTTGAGGGATTAGGTCATACAGAGTTCCAGACTGGGAATAAACCAAGTCTAGATACTGAGTGCGACTGATATCCTTCTCTTCAATAAAAGCACCATCAATATCCACATCTTGGGAAATGGGAGGCAACAAGGATTTCATGAACCAATATACCAACAACTAGTCTGGAATAGGAGATTTAATAAGTCTTTGTCATCTCCTCCACTTGTGAATATGATATGAAATATGTGTGGAGGTATTTTGATGAAGGGATTTCAAAATATCCATACCCATTTTGTAACTGATGGGCATTTGGAAATGAGTAAGAAAAATTGTTTCCAATGAGCTAAAATCCACAAAGGAATGTTGCATAAGTTCTATGTACCACTTCACAGCCATACCAGTCAAAGTTCATTGGAAGTGCCTTAAACGGACTAAGTCATCCATAAAGGAGTTGGAAGAACACCATATATGGAAAGTCATAACATGGTTTTTGGGATCTTCTCCCTGCTTCCCATCAAATTTTAGGATATATGATGGTAACTTTAATGGAATCATAGGCCATGAAGGGTTATTCTCAATGGGGTCATTAATCAACTTGGACAGATCAGGAAAGTCCAAATTTTTCAAAAAGGGAATTTTTCATTTAGTTTGCACATACTGGCAGTATTGATAAAGAATTTGTATACTAGTAGGAACATAGGTCAATTGATATACTGGTTGTTATGTATTCGGTTTCATAGACAATCCTCCTAAAGATCCACTTGATGGAGGCGGGCCTCTAGGAGGAAGGTTTCCTCTAGGTGGTGGTGGTGGTGGTCCTCCTCCAGGTGGACCTCCAGAAGGTGGTCCTCCTCTAGGTGGACCTCTAAAAGGTGGTCCTCCCAGTGGTGGCCCCCACAGAAGGTGGTGGTCCTACACAAGGTGGGCCCCTAGAAGGTGGTCCACTAGGTGGCGGTCTGCAATGAGGTGGGCCTCCACTAGGTGGGCCTCTTCCAGGTGGGATTCCACTGTGTGGGCCTCCACTCGGTGGACCCCTACTAGGTGGCCCCCGAAAAGGTGGGCCAACATAAACTCCAACAGTATTGATAGGTATCCCTCAAGGAATAGGCATGTACGAGCAATTTGGTTTCCCCCATGGGGTAAACATGTTCCCAGGATAAGGCATACTAGGATATACCTTTCCTTGAGATGTTGGTTGAAATTTACATTTCTTACAAATGGTATATTTTCTGGGTGAATATATCCCCAAGAAGGTTGATCAACAATGGGTTGTACCCCTGAGGGTTTTCCTGAACTATAAAGGGGAGTAACTGCTTTAGTTTCATGGAGGGAGCTACAACTATTGGTTGTCCTATAGTAGGGGTTTGTCTTGTACTATATGTGACTCCACTAACTGTTGATACAACTTGAGCTAGAGGTTTCTCCCCAGTGATAGAATACACGGGAGGACCAAAAGAAGACCCATGATTTTAAACCATAGTGACAGGGTTGGAGGGTTGGACTAGATTTGGAACTACCGATACTTGAGCTGGTGATGTCAAATGAGTAACTTGAGACGTCGAGAGTGGATGGTATCTGGGAGGGCTTCATTTTGAAAGATGGGGTAAAAGAGTGGACACAGGTTCCCGATGAGGAGAAGGAGAAGCAATGATGTTTGCAAGGCACTATTGAAAATTTTGTAAACAATACATAGTCGGTTGGAACCTTGTATACATTTCCTCATTTATCGGAGGGTTAAAAAAGGAGTGTCTAGTAATCCCAAATTTGAAATTTGCTTGACCCATAGAGGTTCTCCAAAAAGGAGCATTAGGGCCATATTTTTTCTCCTCGGTATCATCATACAGAAGATCAGCCCAATTTGATGAATCGACATGACCTTCCATTGGAAAATGGAAAGTAGTATCAGTTGTAGGAGGCTTCCTGACCAAGGAATTGTCATAGGTAGTGAATTCTTCCCCCACTTCCACGGCTGGATTCTATTGCACGTGAGAATCAGCTGCAGCTGCTTTATTAGTGGCTTCCATAGGTATTTCTTCTATAATAGGAGGAAGGTCAGGTGGCAACCCTTGTACTCATCTAGATTGTCCCAAAGGAAACTCAGCCAGATTGGTGGCCACTAAAAGCCTAATCTAGGGTTTGAAAACTAGGAAAAACACATAAAAAATCTCCTACACAAGCTAAAGGCCACAAGCAAACTTAGGTGATAGGAGGGGCTGATAAAATTTGATTCCTCACTAGGATTTTCAAGTCTTTGCAACTCACGATATACCTCACGGTCCAATAGTAAAACATGGAAAGGAGGATTGCGACCATCCTTTGCCTGAATACCCCATTACCTAGACGGTACATGCGTAGTAATCTCCCCAAGCACTGTTCTTGATGTGTTGCATTGATAAGAAGGCCAAAAGGGTTTTTCTTAGATGGTTTAGGGAATCCTAGAAGGGTATTCTAATATACACAAGGTACGTGGAAGCCTAAATCTATGTTAGTGCTGTCAAATGCACAACTGTTCAAAAGGGTCCTAACGATATACAGTCAAGTACGTGAAGTACCTTTCAATATACCTCAAGGGTACGTGAAAGGCCGTTTGATATACCGACGGTACGTGGAAGAAACACAAAGTTCTAGGGATGTAGTGCAGGAACGCTCCTATGTTTAAAGACATTGGAACACGTCTCTATCCTATCGCTCAAGTTACTAAAAACATTTAACATATAGTTATTGTTAATTTAATCTTGAACGGTTCGGTGAATGCATGAAGTGTATAAAAAAATGTAAAACCATGCAATATGAGTGTACAAATCTCACTTTACCATTCAAATTATTCCCTACTTATCGAAAGGAGATGGTTTTTTAATTTTGTTTCAAAACAAACAAACAAATTCCCACATAGACACACTAAACTTATCTTTTCAAAAATGAAAACAAGCAACACACTTCTAAAATGATATTTGAAAGTAAGGATAAATCGAGATCTCTTTTCCTAAAAACAAAGACACTAGCACTAAATGGCACACTAAGAAATTTTCAAGATTCTTCAAAAAATGAAAAGATCTAATCTTATAACTATGATATACTTTTTCTGAGAAAAGAACGTAAAAAGGAAAACAAGAACACGGATATCTGAAATCTTGTGAAGCTAATCAGGATCCAATGGTATGCCTTTAATTATAATTATGCTCAAATATCACAAATTTTCCTTTTTGAATTAAAGGCAAAAATAAGTCTTTCATAAACTCACGAAAAATAAACATAAAAATCCACAAAGCAAAGCTTCCTTTTCAGTTTGATCAGATAACAAAAAGATATCTAATAACACTCACTTACAAGCACTCCTTTTGAAAAATGAAACCCATACATACAAGCGCTAAACAGATGGGTATAACCTATCTCTTTGAACTAAATCAAAGCAAGCATTTACCACTCTCAGAATCAGAACTTAAACAGTCTAAATCTAAAAAATGAAGCCCAAAAACACACATAACATAAAACAAAATTAAATCAGCTTTGAAATCACAGGGGTGTGAAAACCCTACCTAGCACCGCTTGATGAGGGTTGGTGACAGAGAATTACCATCTCAACACCACCTTTTGGCCACTATGATAGAGCAATGGCACTTCTTAATTTCCATTGCAAAAGGGCGGTGGCACTGCCTATTGTCCTCTATGTAGGCGCGATGACTGTTGTAGATGTAAAAACAAAGAAAATGGTGAAACAAAGAAAGTTAGGTGCTGAAATGTTGGCATCAAATAATAAAATTAATAGGAGAATTAAGTATAGAAATCAACATTGCTTTAGATATGAATAGATCTGGTTAAAATGAGCAAAAATCTCACTAGCAAACCTAGTGGATCTGATCACTAAAAGGTTCGAGTTTTGTTTTCAGACAAGAGTTTGCAAATTAAGGAAGATCAGATGTGTTGAATTCTCTTCCTCGGTATGGTCTCCATATTTGTTTCTAGGAATATTGCACCTTTTGTGGACAAGAGCTATTCCTCTAGGCCCGAATGGTTTAGATCTAGAACAAATGAGTAAACAACAAGGATGGAAGACTTCCCCTAGAGTTTGCAGATATCTGGAATGCATCATTTGGTTGTTCTGCATTATGATGTAAGTGTCTACTTTGGTGATGAATCTCCATGGATGTACCTGCATAAACACATCAAATACACAAGAAATATCAAAGGTACCAGAACATAATCTACAGTTCTATTCTAGTGACTAAGGAATCTAGTAATAAAATGAATGATTAGAACATAATACAGTTTAGGGGAAAGGAACCAACTTTACATTAAAAATGAAGAAGAATTCTTACAACCATTGCCTTAGTGTTATGATTCTCCTTCACATGTCACTCCTTGTACTCAAAATCTCCAACTTGCTCCTTTTATGCTCACCCTATATTTGTCCAGAATCTCAATGCAACAACATAACTTTTCTCTCTCTCAACCATGGGGAATGAGCCATGTTTTATAGGCCTTGGGAGGATAGGGATGGTTGAGAAAATGGTGAGTGAGATTTAAGGGAGATCTTACTAGGGGGGATCTCGAGTCTAGGTGGCACATAAGAGTAGGGATGAGGGTTCCACAAAGTCTTCCTTCGATAAGCTTCATGAATCTTCTCTTTTTGACTTGAGCACCGCTTTTCTTAGATGTAGGAAGAGCGTTACCAGGGTGAAACCACTCTTTGATCAAGGGCAGGAAGCTGTGGCACTGCTCATTGTCAAGAGACAGTGGGAGTTACTAAAGAGGGTAACTCCTTTTGCATTAAGGGAAAAGGCGGTGCTGGACTAAAATAGGGAAAATTAGACATATGGTCCAATGTCCAACTTCACATTTTGGGGATTTAGGGAAATTGCTAATGTTTTATCCCTCAACACATGATGGCGACAAGATTTACCTGTAAAAAGGATTGACTATAGAGAAGTAAATAAATAAAATTCTCATATTATCAAAATAAATTCAATCTAACTAGGGTTGTTTCACCTCTTTCACTTTGGTATTCTAATTAGTGTATCAACACAAAGATGAATTAGAAAGTAGGATCCTAAATGAGAAATACAAATCAATTCAATATCCTTAAATACATACCCTGAAAACCATCGTGATTAAGTTATTATCCCTAAATACTACCTGGTCACCCAACCCCACCTCAAAAAACACACGCCCCAATAATAAACAACGTTCTCTAAACCCCACATGAATCCATATACCTTTTAACCATGACTTCTATTTGCATAAAACTTAACCCAAACCCATAATAATAAAATAATAGTATTGGAAGTCCCTAATCATACCCAAACACCATTCAACCACTTAAAACTCATGATACCTAGTCCTAACCCCTATCCCTAATTACATGCTCCCTAGACCCCTCCTAGAAAAATGCCACACCCATGTTAGGATTAATTAATCCTCCTTTATCCAATATAGTATATTTAGTCATTTTTCCCAACTTAGGGGGTTATTATCACTATACTAGAGTATGGGGGACACACCTAAGGGTCATATTCCACTTACTGCACCTAATTGCATAAGTTTAGGAGCCCTAGTGACCAATCCCTACATTATAGGATCCCACTCTGAGTGCGACCAGCAGTCACCTTCAGTTGGATGTGGTAGGTAAGCAGTTATGCTAAGTTATCCTCTAGTTACTTTAAGTTAGATCACTATCATCTATCCTAGGACAAGATTTTCATGCATGCAGGGAAAGTGGCACCTTTTTTCCACCTACTTCATTAGTTAACTTATTGTAAACTGATTTAGACATCCATAGTTAGACTGGTGAGCTCCAGCTATGATTTTTCCACATCAAGTTACTAAATAGTCCATTAGAGTTGGTAGGTTCGAATCCTATCCATAGTATTCAAATTATATTTGTTGTACTACCATTGTATTAGTTATTAATGAATGAAGATTAATGTTGTTATTATCTAGGCAATTCTTGTCTGATTAATTCAAAATTTGTGTCATGAATTATTTGCTCGGTGTATATTGATCTGCATTATTCCACTACATAATTCATTTCCAATAGCTCTCATCCTAGCCTATATATATATATATATATATATATATATGGTTCTCAAATTTAACATGCTATCGGAGCCTTTTTCAAGATAAAACTCAAACCTCAGAAGCGTCCATGCTTGTACCAGAAGAAGCTGATTTTCCACAAAATTCCTGGAACAATAGCATTGCTCTCTTTGGATTTTGTCCATAGAATTCTATGCAGGTGTCATGGACTCTGAAAAAGTGCATGTTTCGAGGTGGATAGGTTTGAATTGAAATTTTTTTTTGAATTTATCTTTTTTGCAGCGTTTTTGCAGGTACAACTTCGAAATGGATTTAAGATCAATTCCTCCTCTATCACCATTCAATTATGCTTAGTAGAAATTGATTATCATTGCATATCTTGAGATCCATGATCTCCCTGATGTGTATTTTAGAGCAGGTAAACAATATTATGAAGGGGAAGAAGATTGGATAAATGACTATGATAGAGCATATGGAAGTATTGGTATGTTAATGCCTCCTGATATGTGCTATCTAATGGAATTTGTTGAGTATCCATTCAAGCTCTGGAGAAATATAAATAGATCATTTGGTGTGAAAAAAGAAGAATATGATAGCTGGAGAGAATCCAACACCTCCTCATGTTTTCTCCCTTCAAAAGCATATTCCTCTATTCTCTTAGATGAAGTTGTTTAAGATGAACAAGAAGAAAAATATTCAACTCAATCAAGTCGAATTGTTGAAAGTCTCCTTGCAATGACTCCTTCTCTTTTTTCTGTAGAAGTTTATGAGATATCATATATCTCATATTCTCATATAGCTGATCCAAAATCATACATTCAAATATTCATTGTCGAATAAAAACTCTCATTCCATTCTACTCAGTCATTCTCCAGTGATTCTTCTATTCAAAATTTTGTGCAAAGTTTTTTAGTGAAAGCTCAAAGAGATGAAGAGAAACTCAATTCCTCTCTCTCCAATCATGCTACTAGTGTGCATAAAAGTGATACTTTGGATGTTTTGGAAGAAATATAATATTTTAGGAGTGATCCATTCACCCTCATTTATCTATAGCTTCCAACAAATTCCTACATGATTTCTTTCTCCAATACTCAGAGTTTTGTTGAAGAAGGATAAAATTGTGCATCTACCATCTCAATGTAGCACTTGGAACCTTTGTTACACACTCTTTGATCTGATATGACCTTATTTGGTTCAAATTTTAATTTTCAAGAGCCTCTAGTCATGATTGTAGATGTTCTCATCAATTTTGGTGTGAAAATTCAAGTATCTCAAGTCTCTTTCAAATTTGTTGCTGGGGATTTGATGTTAGTTTCCTCTCAAGAATTTGCTGATATTAAATTATATAAATCATTGGATATTTTAGAAGCTATATCATATTATGGATCTAAACAATACGCAGTGCATGGTCCCAAGACTTATATACCTTCCTACTTTATCACATGCTCATCTCCTCACAATACTAGTAAAGATGGAGACATCTTGGATTAGCCTGAGCACTTGATCCTAACACCTGGAGCTGATTTTACCTCACATGATTCAATGTTTAAGGCTCCAACATATAAATTGCTTGGATTTACCTCACATGGTTCAAATTATCAAAAAAATTTTCTCTCTCTCATCAGTTGATCTTAGTTTCTCTACATGGGTCTAGTTTTCATCTTGCAGTTGTCTATGTTCTTGATTTTGTTGGGCATATTCCTCTTCTTCCAAAGAGGAAAATTCCTCTAGACATAATAATATAAATTGGAGAGGTTCACATGCATAGACCCAGGATGATGATGCACAAAAGGACCAATATGCTGCATTACTTCTCCACAGTGTTGCAGATTGCAACAATTTTTTCATAAGTTTTTGCTCAAAGGGAAAACATTTCTCTTAAGTATGGAAGCTTGTTTCATGATTATTTTCTTATTTTGAGGGGGGTTTCCCATGGGGTTTTTTCCATTTACTTATTTTATAAAGAAGTATTTTATTTCATTTAGATTATATGGGTGACTTATAACCTAGTTGTCAGAGACTAAGTTGACCAAAGTTAGGATTAAGGGGGGTGTTAGGATTAATTAATCCTCCTTTGTCCAATATACTTTATTTGGTAATTTGTCTTAACTTAGGGGGTTATTATCTCTGTAATAGAGTATGGGGGACACACCTAAGGGCCATTTCAACTTACTGCACCTAATTGCATAAACTTAGTATCCCTAGGGACCAATCCCTACATTATAGGATCCCACTCTGAGTGCCACTAACAACCACCTTCAGTTGGATGTGATAGGTAAGTAGTTATGCTGAATTATCCTCTGGTTTCTTTCTATTAGATCACTATCAGTTAGCCTAGCACTAGTTTTGCATGCATGGAAAAGGGTGCCTTTTGTCCACCTACCTCATTAGTTAACTGATTGTAGATTGATTAAGACATCTAAAGTTAGACTAGTGAGCTCTGGCTATGGTTTTTCCACACTGAGTGAGCTAAACAGTCTATTAGAGTTGGTAGATTCGAATCCTATCCACATTATTCAAATTCTATTTATTGTACTACCATTGTATAACTGTTTAATGAATTAAGATTAATGTTGTGATTATCTGAGCAATTCTTGTCTAATTAATATGAAATTTGTGTCATGAATTATTTGCTCATTGTACATTGATCTTCAATATTCCACTGCATAATTCCTTTCCAATAGCTCTTATCTTAGCATGTAGATATATGGTTCTCAAATTTAACAACCCCATTATCTTGAAACCTAACCCTACATATAACTGCATACCTCATAATCCTGTCCCCCACCCATAACTCCGTATACCATAAATAGTACCCATAACTTTACATCCTAACCCCTACCCCATATTTGAGAACCCCTTAACTAATTCTATTTAGGGGATATAAAAATTAAGATTTCATTTTTTTTTATAAATGTGGTTCAATTATGAAAATCAAGAGAAACACATATTATGTCCTATTTCATTATCCTTTGAGCAACCTTTGTGCTCAAACAACGACCTTATCTCTAAAACTATCCATTGTGCACTAAATGTTTAAGTGTTCAACGTATGGACTTGTTAGGAAAACAATTCCTTATTCAAGGGGCATTTTACCCTAAGGTACAATTCATGACCCAAGAGATTCAAAGAATTGTTTTTATGGCCAATCACCCTTGACACATAGGTCCCTAATTCGTTCCAGTGACAATAATAGCATTATAAGTCCCAAACACAAATTGGTTTGTAGACCTAACTTTTCACCCCATCCATATAGTAAATATTTAATCATACAACCTTGTGGAGAAACACATTATTATATTAGACACCCTAGAAATAAATATAATGAATATAATGCTAGGGTTTAGATAACATAAACACCCTTTGCATAATCATAAAAAATGACTTCTTGAGGAAAAACTAGGCACCATTATTTTAGGACAAAGGTGTCCCATCTTTTCCACTCTTTATGGGGTTTACATTAATGAACTTGAGTGCTCCATAAAGGACATTACATCCATATGGATATGTTTAGATGCATTCAATCATTTTTGGGAGCTCCATCAAGGACAATACATGCATTTGGATATGTTTAGACGCATTTAATCAATTTTGTGGTTCATTCATTAGTGGTTAACATTGAAAAAACCAAGATTATGTCTTATAACATTATTAAATATACTAAATATGATTTATTGATCCTTTATTTTACCTTTAGAAGAAATAGGTTGAGACCACTTACCCAAAATCCTCCCCGAATGATTTGGGAAATGAGGTATAACATTTTTCCTTAAACATCATCCAAAACAATATGCTAACCTTATAGATCACATGTTATTATAACAATTGATAGTTATATTCAATTAGTACATAATATTTTCTAGAATTTACATTTAACCATCCAATACTATTAATCCAAAATAATGGTTTACTATTTTGGTACCAACAACTGTTTACTTGTGTAAAATAATTTCTCTAAGATAACTTCTTTTAGCAAAGAGTATAATCTCATTAGAAACAATACCAAAAGATATTAGTGAAATGAACACATCAATAGATCTTTAATATCATCCAGACACATAAATATAATTCTTACTAAAATCTTCATAGCTTTGAATTTCAATTATCCATAATAGATGGTAGAATTAACCTCAATATTTTGCTTATGCATGTGTATTAAATACTTATCCTAAACCATTTAAAATTATTGTTAAGAGGATTATCTATTCATACTTCAAACATCCAATCAGTATAATAGCCTCAGTCAATACTTATACTTTTTAAGTTACTAAATATATTTTACATAAACATATAATAACCTCAATTGATACTTATACTTTTTACATTACTTAATATATTTTAAGAAAACATACTATAATACTTTTGGTTACCTTTCTCATTCTCATGACATCTATTTTTTTATTATTTTATAGGCTACTTTGTTACTAGTTAAATAACATATATTTATTGATCTTTCCTAATGCATAATGTGGCCAAGTCAATTCTTTGATTAATCGCTTAATATAAATGATCTTGATGAGTTTGTAAATCAAGCTAGGATATTAACAATTTATTCTATAATAATTTTGTTATAGCCTTCTTTCGAAGTACATGAGAATACCTAAATAATTAGATTTAGTTAAATAACATTGGATTATTTTTAAGAATATAGAAATATATCATAGCTCATTTGTAATACAATACTTGAATTTATTAAATTTTATCAAAAAATTAATAATATCATATATATATATATATATACACTAAACATTTCTTATGGGAATTGAACCAACATAACATTTCTTACTATCTTAGCAGCATGGGAGAACATTTGAATATTTGCAACAATTCTATTTTACTTAACATTTTATAAACTTGAAAAATAATAATACCATAATGTTAATAGAACATTGATATGAGTTTAGTAGACCTTTACAACTAAAGAGGCACGACTGCAATGTTCCACCCAATTGTTTTACTTTATGTCCAACATATATTCCTTCCACCAAGAGGCGACCCCTGATTTGGGAAACAAATCCACTAGGGTAGAGAATCACTTCATCAAAATGCCTCTGACTCTCTTATAACATATTAGACTAAGACTAGTCCTTAATAACATACCCAACATGTATATGTTATATAGGTGTTTATAATTTATTATGTTTTCATACAAAGGTGTTGGGGCTAAGCCTTTCCTCCACCCAATCCACACATAATGTGTGCCACCCATTGCTATCCAAGTATAATCAAAAGACCAAGTCCAAGACCAAGGGTTGTGCTCATCTTAGCTTATTCAATCATAAATAAGAGATATAAATACATTGAATTTAACATATAACAAAGGTCGAACCAAGAGCCATACCCTCTCTTGGTTTTTCTCCAAGCATGGGTATTCTATATTTCTATTTTAAATTAGAAGTAAAGGTTGAGCTAAGGCATGCACCTATTCTAGCTTCGTTCCAACATATATACATCGTATAAAAATGTATATCAACATACCACAAAGAATCAACTCTAAGGTTTCTCTTTTGTTGATTCATTCTTTGTATATATATATATACACACACAACACAACACACACACAAACACATGTGCGCACACACACATATATGAAAATAGACTTTAAAAGTACAATAAGAAAAAAATCCTAAGATTGTGTTCTCATCATACTTCACATATATGTCTATGAAAACAAAGCATGTAAGGCTGTTCCCTCTTCCCTTCTCACACATTCACAAAATATCTATAAAACAATGTGTAAGAAATTTTGCCCAAAAAATTAACATATCTCATTAAATCATGCAAGAATATATATATAGATTCGATGCCTTAAGGGACTATGCCCGTTCCGTTGACAGAATATAACCCATGCATAAAGTTCACAAGGGACATAAACCCCCCTCCTCCAATAGTAGCATGATATATAAAAGATAAACAATAAACACAAACAATTCACTAAAAGAGAGGGCTCACACTCTTCTCCCTCCATTTTGATGTAATCGAAACAACCAATAAAATAAAGGATCGTGCCCTTATCTACCATTCGGTTGATATGAAAATAGTTAGTACAAGAGTGGTCTCTGTCACTCTATCTTTCTTTCTCGATACAATGAGAATAAATGAGCAAAGTAAATAAAACAAAAAAATGTTTCCCATATGCGTTATTTCCTCTTTTCCTTGATAAATGGAAACAAAAACAGTCAATATAAACAATAATAACCAATCGAAAGAAAGAGGGGATACAATGAAAATAAATAAGCAAAGTCAATAAAACAAAAAAATGTTTCCCCTTAAGGATCTGCGTTATTTCCTCTTTTCCTCGATAAATGCAAACAAAAATAGTCAACATAAACAAAAATAACCCATCGAAAGAGAGAGGAGAGAGGCTAGGTATATGCCCTCATGGCACTCTCACTTTACCAGCATTAAAAAAAAATAAAAGAACACAGATGAGAACTGTACTTTCTTCATGTTGTAAAACAAGGATGAAAAAATAAAAATAGATGCCTTCTCCCTTTCCTAAGGAGTGAAACTTTTTTTTTTAATATAGATTCAATATCACTCTTGCACAAACAAACAAAACAAAACAAAAAGAATATTACAAACTAATTTTAATTCTTCGAATTAAAGAATATATGAAACCAAACAAAAATATTACAAACTATTTTTAATTCTTCAACGAATATATGAAACAACAAGGAGAAACACCCCTTCCTTGTTTAGGAGAAGATAATGAAGAACAAGTAAATTCAACCTTAGTTTCACCATTATTATTTTCTTCCGAGGTAGAGAGAAAAAAAGGACCATAACCAATGGCTTCTTATGACGATGGAGGCCATTTTCCCAACCTATTTTTTTTTAAGTGAATACCCTCAATTGAATGCATATCCCCCTTTTGATGGGGTTGAGTCCCTTTTGAGGAGAGCCTAAACGGATCTAATGCATGGTTATTACCAAACAACCTTTAATATGCATTTTTTATAACTTAATTAAGGTGTTTGCCATTTCTAGAAAAAAATAACCTACCTTTACTTTTATGCAAGTACATAAATATAATAATTAATGTTCTTCTTTTTGGTATATATCAAAATATTTTTCTCACTTCAAAACATCCAATAAATGGATAATAAATGGATAAGTAGACTGATAAGTATTTTACATATTTTGTCATATATACATTTATGTGTGTAATAGAATCATTTCTAGTATCTTCATTTCTCATACAAATATTTGTATTTTTTTAAACAATAAATAATAATCATATTCATGGTAACAAAATAGAGTACAGAGGTGTATACACAAAAAGTAGCTATGGTGGTTTTAAATTGACAGGCCACCTTTCTAATCTTTCAAAAAAACTGGAATTATGGTGTTCATAAGAGTAAAAACAAGTTTTTCTTTTGTAGCTAGAGACATTAACTGGCATATTATAGAGTAAAAATTCACTGCATATGACTAGGAAGACGACGTATTTTAAAAACAAAGAATCCCCAAAAAAAATTGAAATCATAGAGTGAACCAGGGAGGATGATGTGGCATTTATGGTGGTGCATCTTCTGCATGCTTCTTCGTTGATTCTTCTAGAATTGGAAAGGGTCCAAATTCATCCACAGGTCTGCTGGGATTCCTCTCATGTATCGGTGTAGATACAATGGCGTCGGTAATGCACTCGTGTCCATGCTTGACGAAAGTGTTGTTTTTCTCGAGCTCCCCTCGTTCCTGAAATGGCCCTGGAGAATTTGCAATAGCAGAGGACATACCACCTTTTTTGCCATGGTTCTTGGCACCGGTGTTTTCTGTTGGAAATATGGATAATAGTTTTCATTGATGTCAAAAGAAGTTCAGTGATGACAAAAAATAACCAAGGACATGATGGCAAAGTGAACTCAGTGAAAGACAAAGGAAAGACAAAGGTAGTAATGACTTGGCATCAATGATAAAATGGAAGATATGATGCCATAGAATAACATAATGGATGGAAAATTGGTAAGAGACATTGCCTATGATGACAAAGCAGATGATGTGACATCATTTTGGAGAAATATGGGAATTGGTGAAAATCAGGAAATTGACCAAGTATGGATAAATAGTCAAAACTAGTCTAAGAGGGTCTAGAGAGAATGAATGCCCTAAATTGTGGGTTAGAATAAATACCCGCAGCATATAGGGGTCTTGTAGAATTTTGTTTTCTCTACCTGACCATGTCTTCATATTGTCTTGGAAGTAGCTGAGGAAGAAGTTATGGACCTGCCAAAACAGTGTTGTAGGAAGATTGGATCAGACTAAGAAATTTGTCTAAGTCTCATAACAAAAGGTTGGAAGACTATTTTCAAATGTTCTCTAGAATATGTGTGTGTGTCAGTAAGATCTAAATATAACATGGTCCTCCTCCCTGGTGAACTGGCTATCCACCCATGAAATTAGATTCTCATTTGGTTCTTACATAAGAGAAATATCAATCTGCCAAAACAAGAGAAACATGTTAGTTTGCATGTTGAGATTCAAATTGGCCAAGTGTTAAAGAAAAGAAATTGTGCAGATCCGCAAAGTCATGGTGAGATCTGTGGAAATTGAACCCAGTGATAGAACAATTTTACTCACAACAATTATCAATTGATCATGCAAAATCACTCACAAAAGAGACTGAAAATGGAGCTGAACACTAAACTGTATTAACTCAATGTACAATAGCCAACCCTGTAACATAATAGGTTGCTGCATTAAATAATTACATAGGATATTCGAATGCATAAGGAGGCAATTCGAATCTAGTCAAAAGCAGGCTTACTAAAATTAAGCAATTCCCCCATAGGTGCATAAAGTAGTTTCCAAATCAGTCATGGAGCTCACGAATTGGAAAAAGCACTTAGGCAAGCTAAAGAGTGATGGAATGAAAACTCATACATGATTTTCAAAGGAGAAAAGAGTGGAGGATGTGGAGCACAAAAAACTAGTTCACCTCACCTAGTCAAACTTTCCCAATTGCCTTAAAGCACTGAAAAAGCAGGAAATAAAGCAGAAAAAGCAGAAGGGCGCCTAGGAGACCAGGAATAAAGCAGAATTGATTCCTTGAGGTTTCCCAAGTGCTATATGAGTCAAAATAGGCAATTTTGACCACTATGGATAGGTAAATGACAACTTGCATAAGGTGGAATCATGAGACTAGGCAAATAAGACAAAAACAATTAAATTAATGTCTAAGGTAGCTAACTATGGGTTGATTATTCTAACACCCCCCCTTAATCCTGAATTATGAGTAATATATCAGAAAATTATAGGGCCTAGCAACAAGGCTTAGTCACCCTTTACATATTGCATGTCCATTTAAACAAGGAAAGAGGCAAAAACCACATGGAAAAATCCTCCCTTAAACATGGACTGTAAAACAAAATTTGGAAATCTTGTCTTCACTCATGCTTCACAGCATGATCAGCAATCCCCAGCAATGATTTGAGATTGCTGAAGGTCTTCTCACAAAATGCTTTGGTGAAGATATCAGCTACTTGTTCTAAAGATGAACAGAAGAGTAGGTGAATGGTGCCATCATGCACAAGCTCTCTGATGTAGTGCATATGGATCTCAATGTGTTTGGTTCTCTGCTTCTAAACTAGATCTTTGCAGATTCAAATGGGACTCTGGTTATCACAGTAGATGGTATTTGAGTACTCTGATTCGAAGCCACACTCTCCAAGTAAACCCTGCAACCATAAACATTGAGTTGTTGCATTAACAACTCCTCTGTACTCTGCTTCTGTAGATGAGAGTGCAATGTCACTCTGTTTCTTGCTTGACCACCTGATTGGCCCTTATGCAAGCATGAACACATATCCTGATGTGGACTTTCTATCTATGCTATCACCTGCCCAATCACTGTCAGTAAATCCAATCAAATCAAGATCAGATTTTGCTTTATAGAAGATCCCATGTGTCCTTGTTCCCTGAACAAAGTTAAGGATCCTTTTGGCTGCCTTCCAATGGATCTCATGAGGCTGATCCACGTATCTAGAAGCCACTTTTATTGCATAAGAAATATCAGGCCTAGTATGTGTAAGATACAACAAACATCCAATCAATTGCCTATACAGTGTATTGTTTACCATAGGTGAAGAATCAGCTTCTTCCAGCTTCACTCCTGAAAGGAAAGGAGTCTTGCTTGGTTTGCAATCCTTCATTTTGAATTTGTTCAGCAAATCCAAGGAATAATTGGACTGGTGCACCTTGATTCCAACTTTGGTTTGAGCAATCTCAAGCCCCAAGAATTGGCTTAAGAGCCCCAAGTCTGTCATGGAGAAGGCTTGGTTCATTGCACCCTTCAAGGAAGCAATCTCATCCTTTGAGATTCCTGTAATGAGGAGGTCATCAACATATAACAAAATGATCATTAATGAACCATTAATTAACTTCAAATAGACATTTGGATCTAATTTGCACTGAACAAAATTCAATGATAGCAAGAAGCTATCAATCTTGGCATACCAAGCCCTGGGGGCTTGCTTTAGCCCATACAATGACTTTCTCAACCTGCACACAATAGAAGGGTTAGTAGAAAATCCTTGAGGATGCTGCATATATATCTCTTTAGTGAGATCTCCATTCAATAAGGCACACTTTACATCCATGTGATGTACCTCCCATTTCTTTGAGGTTGCAATGGCTAAGGCTAGCCTGATGGAGTCCATCTTTGCCACTGGTGCAAAGGTCTCATTGTAACCTATGCCATGAACTTGTGAGTAGCCCTTGGCTACCAATCTGGCCTTGTACTTTAGAGGTGAACCATCAGCAGCAAATTTGGTCTTGTAGACCCACTTACACTAAACTAACTTCCTCCCTAGGGGAAGATCCACTAGCTCCCATGTGTTGCTCTTCTGGAGTGAGATGAACTCTTCCTTCATGGCTGCTTGCCATATTGGATCTACTGCTACTTCTTAATATGTTTGAGGATCTGATTCCACCATCAAATATCATTTCTCATCAAACATAGGATCCTTCATGCACAAACCACTCTCAAATTGAGATCTAGTCCTCCTTGGGTCATTGGGATCCCAAGCTAGCTCCCCTGTTGCATGTAGTGTCTTGGCTGCCCATTTTGGCCTTGTAGGGATTTTAGGGTCTGCAATAAACTCATCACTATCAGACATATCAGAATCAGCATGTTCAACAAACTCTTCACTTACTTTCATAGGTTCAGGTGGTGAAGAGGTTTCTCCAACTTCCACTGCTGCAAGGGGTTCTTCTTGAAACTGAACACACCTTTCAATGAAGGCTTTGTTTGTGCTCAAATTTATCAGCTTGTACCCTTTTTAATATTTAGAGTACCCAACAAATAGGCACTCTTGGATTTGGGGCTGCAAAGCCTTTCTCTTTTCTGTTGGAATTCTAGCCCAAGCCCTTGAGCCAAAAATCCTGAAATGGGTCACATCTGGCTTGTGCCCACTCCATGCTTCGAAAGGAGTCATACCATCAAGCTGTTTGTGAGGCACCCTATTCTAGATATAGGATGCACAGTTGATATCTTTGGCCCAGTACTTTGGTGGCAAATTTTTGGCCTCCATCATGCATGTTTCCATCTCCTTCAGTGATATGTTCTTCCTCTTAGCAACACCATTATGTTGTGGTGTGTAAGGGATAGAATGATGCATATGAATACCTGCATCTGCACAATAATTAATAAACTCAAACTTGACATACTCACCACCATTGTCATATCAAAGGACCTTGAGTTTCCTCCCAGACTGGTTTTCAACCAAAGCCTTAAAGACTTTGAAGAGGCCAAAAATTTCAGACTTGTGTTTCAGGAAGTAAACCCAGCAATACCTGGAAAAGTCATCTATGAAAGTCAATGCATATTTGTCCTGACTCATGTACATATGAGGGAATGGGTCAGTAACATCACTGTGGATCAGCTCGAGGGGTGTAGAGATTCTCTCATGACTAGCTCTCTCAAATTTATGCTCTGGGTGTTTTCCTAGGATATAACCTTGGCAGATTCCTTTGGAAAATTTTATCTTGGGAAACCCTATGACCATCTCTTTTTCACTAAGATCAGAAAGATACTTGTAATTTAGGTGGCCAAATATTTCATGCCAAATCTTGCTTTCTTCATTAGCATGAATCAAAAGAGTAGAGGGGTTTGAGTAGGGTAGGAAGTGTGAGAACATGTATACCTTTTGAGCATGATTTGCAACTCCTTTTGCAATGACTTTACCACTTGAGATCTCTGTGATCTCAACTTCATCAGAGGAGAATATGACCTTCTTTGGAGACCCAGTGTGAGTCATCTGGTACACTGATAAGAGGTTGGAGGCAAGACCAAACACATACAACACATTGCTAAACTGACCATGATCAATATCAATCCTCCCTTTGCCCAAAATTTCAGTGAGAGAGTCATCTCCCAGTACTATAGGTGGTCCTTTCGACATGTCAAGTGAGGAGAATGCCTCCTTGGTCAAAACCATGTGTCTTGAAGCTCCAGAATCAATGATAAAACTCGGTGAGTTTGATGTGCCAGCAACCAATGCATGAACTCTCTCTCTGTCATCTAAACTTGATCCTCCTTCTCTCTTCTTTGAGCTGTCTGGAAGGGAGATGTCATTCTTATCCAGGAGTTGGGTCAGAATGTCTATTTGCTTCTTCATACAAGATCTTTTAGTGTGATTGCTCTTATTGCAGTATGCGCACTTGCTCATTTCTCCTTTGTTTTTCTTCTTCTGGTAGTTCTTCTTGGAACCTTGTGGCTCCTCTGGAGACTTGTTCTTGTCTCTCTTTTTCTCAGGTGGATTTTTAGATTTATTTTTTCTTTTTGAATCCACCTTCGAACCTCCAGCAACTAGAGCTTGGTCTTTGGATGGTTTGATGGTGCCCATCATCACCAGCTTGTCCTGTTCTTGTGTGAGAGATTCCATGAAATCTGCAAGGCTAGGCATCTTCCAGGTTCAAGGTGTCAACTTTGTGGCATAGAAGGTCGAAACAAAAACTGAATAGTCAGGGCCAATCTTCGAGAGAATGGCCAAGACCAGCTGATCATCATTCTTTTCGATCCCACATTGTTTTAGCTGCAAAACAAGTGCTTTGAACTTGGAGAAATAGAGTTGCAGTGATTCAAAGCTATTTGGACTCAGGGAGATTAGTTCATTTTCGATTTGATGTCCCCTCATCTCATCTGTCTTTCCAAAAAGATCAGTAATCTTCTCCCATACTTCATTCGGTGATGTCAATCCATCAAGATGGAAAAGGAGGTCTCTGGAAATAATCAGACACAAGAGACCATAGGCCTCATCCCTCCTGTTGTGCCATTTTATCTTCTCTGCAGCTGCATTGGGCTCTGCTTCTATTTCCATAGTCACCCTGTAGAGGCCTTTCACTCTCAATAGTATCTCCATCTCTACTTTCCATTCAAAGAAGTTGAAGGGAGTCAAGATGATCTTATGAGATTGATCCATAGCTTAGAAATTGTCCCGGCTGTCAGTAGAAGGCTCCTAGTCACTGATGTCAAACCTGCAAAACAATTTTGAAGGAGAGAAATCAATCTACAATAGCTCTAATACCATGTGGAAATTGAACCCAGTGATAGAACAATTTTACTCACAACAATTATCAATTGATCATGCAAAATCACTCACAAAAGAGACTGAAAATGGAGCTGAACACTAAACTGTATTAACTCAGTGTACAATATCCAACCCTATAACATAATAGGTTGCTGCATTAAATAATTACATAGGAGATTCGAATGCATGAGGAGGCAATTCGAATCTAGTCAAAAGCAGGCTTACTAAAATTAAGCAATTCCCCCATAGGTGCATAAAGTAGTTTCCAAATCAGTCATGGAGCTCATGAATTGGAAAAAGCACTTAGGCAAGCTAAAGAGTGATAGAATGACAACTCATACATGATTTTCAAAGGAGAAAAGAGTGGAGGATGTGGAGGAGAAAAAATTAGTTCACCTCACCTAGTCAAACTTTCCCAATTGCCTTAAAGCACTGAAAAAGCAGGCAATAAAGCAGAAAAAATAGAATGGTGCCTAGGAGACCAGGAATAAAGAAGAATTGATTCCTTGAGATTTCCCAAGCACTACATGAGTCAAAATAGGCAAGTTTGACCACTATGGATAGGTAAATGACAACTTGCATAAGGTGGAATCATGAGACTAGGAAAATAAGACAAAAATAATTAAATTAATGTCTAAGGTAGCTAAATATGGGTTGATTATTCTAACAAGATCCGTATTCAATAAAAAATCAACGATCTAGAAGAATATCGCATGAGATCTGATGGTTAAGGATTAGTTTCCCAAAGGATAGGAGGAAACACTACAACAAAATACTCTTTTGGGGGAAGTCTTGGATTGCGATAGATTTTCTAGAACACCCCCTTCTCGCCCCCCCCCAAAAAAGGTTTTTTAGGTATTGGGGGTCGTTCTTAAAATCCCCCCTCAAAGGTCCCGAAAATTCAACTTTTGGGGTGGTTTTTAAACCCCCACCCCCCCAAAAGTCCAATTCTCAGGAATTTTGGGGGCATTTTTAAGCCCCCCCGCAAGAAAGAACCACCCTAAAGGTGTTGCAATGGTTTTGCTAAAATCCCCCACAAAAGTTTTTAAAGGTATTTGGAGGTAGTCCTTAGAAAACCCCCTCAAAAGTCCTGAGAATTTGACTTTTGGGGGCGGTTTTTAACCCCCACGTAAAAAAAATCCAATAGGAATTTTGGAATTTGTGGGGGGGGTTGAAAATAACCCCCGCCCCCCAAATTCAAAAATGACTTGGAATTTTGGGTGGAGGGGTTTGGAAAGGACCACCCCTAAAAGTACAACATGACTTGGACTTTATTTTATGCCGGGGGGGGGGGGTTTGGAAAGACCCCCCCAAAAAAAATTCCAACATGAATTTGGGGGGGAGGGCTTGGAAAGAACCCCCCCCCGCCCCCTCCCAAAAAAAGTCCAACATGACTTCTTTTTTTCGGGGAGGGGGTTGGAAAGACACCCCCCAAAAAGTCCTGTTGGACTTTTTTTTTGCGGGGGGTGTTGGAAAGACCCCCCATAAAGGTTTACCTGATAGTTTTTAAAGGTAGCAGTATAATTCAAATATTATATGTAGTATAATATATAGTAGGATCACTAAAAGAACAACATCCAAGCATAGAAATAATAGACACAATATTTTGACTTGGGAAACCACAAGGGATAAAATGCAACAACCTTGTGATAGAGATCTTAGTTCAAAGTACAACATACATCCAAATATATAGTAGTCACATATAGCAGAAGATCAATAAACCCAAAGAACAATGGAGAAACTCCTCCAAAGATAGGGAACCCTGAAAAATCATTCTTTTAATTGGTAGTGAACTTCTTCTTTGAGTGGAGTGAACTTGGTTGGGTCAAAATGAGTGATGCACCTTGTTATTTATAGTTGAATTTATGTTTTTTTGTTCACTTTAATCGGGGCCAACTTGCACACTTAATCCGGTCAGACTTGTCTCTTATGCATAATAATCATTGTTTAATATTATATTTTCTAAGGACGACTTCGTGAGGATGCCTTAGAAAACTACTACATCAACAATCCCTCTTAGCCAGGGAAGAATCATCATACTCTAATACCGCGTATGGATATCATTTATAAATCAAAACTGTCTCTAACATCTCTATATCCTAAGCAATTTATTCCAACATAGTATCACTAGTCCATCGAGAAGTGTCAACAACTCAACCCAGTCCATCGAGGAGTCAATATGCACCAACTCAACCCTATCCATTAGGTAACCTATATGTAACAACTCAACTTATTATATCAATGAGTCAACAACTCAACCCAGTACATTGGTGGTTTCACATACACCATATCAATCCATTACATTAGAGAGCCTACGTGTAATATGCACTATTATGCACCAGTATGCACTAATTATATGCACTAGTCTCTCCACCCCATCATAGGGTGTCTTAGAGATATCCCCACTTCTTCTAAGAGTGTCTAGGAGAATGCACTAAATTTCTCCATCACATCACATGATGTCCAAGAGATCTCCCCACTCATTCATAGAGTGTCTAGGAGCATGTGTTGGTCTCCCCATCCCTTTAGAGGATGTCCGATAGATCTCCCACTCCATCGCAAAAATTTTCAAGAGAATGCAGTGGCCTCTCCACCCCTTCACAATGTTAGTTTTTCAACATTAAGCTAGCATTATTAGGATTTTTACCTGAGAGAATAACAAGTATAGAAATCAAACACAAGAGACAATGAACACAATGTTTTTCCTCGGGGAAACCATAAATGAAGAAAACCCCACAACTTCCTCAAAGATAGAATCAACACCAAAACAGTAAAAGCCCAAAACAGTAAGTGACCTCCTCACAACAATAATCTTCTTCTTGTCTAGCCCCAGTATCTTCTCCTTCCTCAAATATGCACTACACTTGAGTGTGTATGAGTTGTGTGATAAATAGAGACTCTAGTTCTCTATTTATACTAATCCCAACATGACTAAAACCCTACTAGGGCTGACCTCTACTAGGAGAGTCTAATAACCCTAGTGCCCTAGAACTGCAGGGACTTAGACAATCGGAGGGTTACCCATAATGACTTGACATGAATTGTTTACATTATTGATCCTCCCGATTGGAACATTAGGGCATGACAACATGACTTAATTACATTATATATACATCCCAAAATAAACATCGGGTTACAATACATAAGATACATAGATGAATACATTCTGAAGTTACAAATACATCAACAATCCCTCTTAACTAGGAAGGTATTCTTTTGACACAATTTTCAGTACTGGTCTTCTTCTCTGTATTAGATGGATCATCTCGTCTTGTGCATCTCAATTCTTCTAAGTCTTCAAGTCATCTTCGTCTTCAAGTCCTCTTCATCTTCGAATCTGGATCATCACAGGACATCATCACTGGATATAGATCATCACTGGGCATCATCACGGGATCTGGATCATCACTGGATCTGGATCATCACTGGGCATCATCACTTGATCTAGATCATCCCTTTATTTGGATCATCACTACTGGATCATCATCACTGGATCAAGATCATCACTGGTGCTATCTCATGATTCTTCCTATCACAAGAAGTTCTATAGAGCCAACCTTTTTTCATGTTGGTTGTAGGCCTAGCCTCAATGTAGGTCTTCTTCAGCACTTATATCTGACCTAATCATCAGAAAGGCATAGTACTCACATCCATCTAGGATGGAACCACATCCTACCACAATGATGGAAGATCTATGTTCTTCCATCCAGGCCGGAACCACATCCTACCACAATGATGGAAGATCTATGTTCTTCCATCCAGGTCGGAACCACATCCTACCACAATGATGGAAGAGTTATGTACTTCCATCCAGGCTAGAACCACATCATACCATAATGATAGAATATTTCCATACTTTCATCGAGGAAAAAACCACATCCTACCACAATGATGGAAGATCTCTATTCTTCCATCCAGGTCGGAACCACATCCTATGACAATGATGAAAAACTCTCATCCAGGCTGGAACACATCCTGTTCACGATGATGAAATATTTCTGCACTTACATTCATCCTAGTAGGAACCACATCCTACCACAATGACAAAAGGGCTCTGCACTTACATCCACCCAGGTGGAAACACATCTACCACAATGATGGAAGGGCTCTGCACTTACATCGACCCAGGCGGGAACACATCCTACCACAATGATGGAAGGGCTCTGCACTTACATCCACCCAGGCAGGAACACATCCTACCGCAATGATGGAAGGGCTTGCACTCATATCTAATCTTATAGGAACCAATCATACAGTCACATCAGAATGGACCCCAGTCCTCCTCAACTAAGCTACCTGGTAACTGACTAGGTGCCTCCATTCTCCTAGACAATGGAATTGCCCTTACATCCGACCTGCTCGTCGGAATGGCCAAAACTCACATTTGACCTGGGAGGAAATTAATCCTTTAGCCATGACAGAATGGTTTAGCCCTTTTATTTGATCAAGTGGGAACACATCCCTCTATCACATCAGAATGGCTACTCAGTCCTAGACTGAGATCTCCTCATACCTCACTAGGAAGCTCCATTCAAAGAATGGCAATTGCCCTTACATCTGTCCTACTCAACAGAATGGCCAGCACTCATATCTGACATGGAAGGAAGCAATCCTCTCACCATGACAGAATGGCTCAACCCATTTATGTGACCTACTCATTAGAATGGCTATGGATCTTAGCACTCATATTTGACATGGAGGGAACCAATCCTCTCACCATGACAGAATGGCTCAGCCCTTACATTTGACCATGGAAGGAACCAATCCTCTCACCATGTCAGAATGGCTATGGGACTCATCACTTTCCCTTAGAGGAAACCTCTATCTGGAAAACACCAAGATTATGCCTGAAGTACTCAAAACTTCACCGTAGCCAATGGCTTTGTCAATACACTAGCTATTTGTTCCTCCATCACAACATATTGGAGCTTCACTGCTCCCCTCTATACCATATCCTTGATATAGTGGTACTTGATCTCGATATGCTTCGACTTGTCATGGAACACTGGATTCTTTGACAACTTTACGAAACTCTGGTTGTCACAATGTATACAAGTAGCATCCAACTAGATATCAAATAAATCAGACAATAGCTTCTGCAACCACACTACCTCACAACTAGCTGAGTAGGCTACGACATACTCTGCTTCAGTTGTACTCAGTGCAACACAGGATTGCTTCCTACTAAACCAAGAGATCACACCTGATCCCATACTGAAGCAACACCCTGAAGTGCTCTTCCTATCGATGGCACTACCTAGCCAATCTGAATCAACATAACCCTCTAGGTTAATCTTTTGATTCACATCGTACTTGAGCCCATAATCAACTTGTTGCAGCTGCAACGTTTCCCAAAATTCTAAAAATTTCAGGGACCCTCCTTTGTTTTGGATTAGCTTGTTTTTCCTTCCCTACTTTGATGCATTGTTTTCTTAGGATGTTTTAAGGCCTGAGTTGCTCTACTTGATGCCTTGAAGAGCCTTTTGAAACTAGTCGGATTACTGCTATTAAGCGTACTTGAAGCTTGTTGAAGTCGGAAGTTGTTTTGCTTGAGTTTTCCACTGTTGCGGCTATTTTGAAGATTGTCTCCCCCGATTACAGAATCTTCTGACTGCCGATTCCTTTTATTAATGACGGACGTTTTCTGATTGAGCATCGGATGCTCTTTCACCCCACCGTTGTGGCTGGGCTTTTGATGTCAACTTCCGGTTTTCTCCCGACTTACGTGTTGTTTCGACTGATTTCAAGTTCTAAATCAGAACCTTTGACCATGTTTTCTTCCACCGTTCCAGAAGGTTGTGAGCTTCCGTTCACCGACTTGAGATCCTCTCGACATCCGACGCATGTAACAAAAATCGAAAGCTTTCAGGTTCTTTGCTGCCACCGTTGCAGATGGTTTCAAGCTTTAACCTCCCGATTGGAGAACCGTCCGATGGTCGATCGGCCGATTTATTGCCCACCATGCGCGTATACCCGGCTTGGTAGACGTTGTGACTTTCCATCGTTGCAGAGGGAAGGCCACTCTTGGCTGTCGATTGGAAATCCCTCCGACGCCCGATTTATTGTCTCCTCGCACGTGTGAAAGGTTTATATATACAGGGGCGACAGTTTGGTTTTTTATTGTTATTTGTCATTGTCGAGCATTTTCGCGGTAAGCACTATTTCGTTGAGCTGTCATTATTTGGAGTGAGTGAAGGTCCCGCTGTCGCTGTACCAGCTTCCAGGTGGCAGAAGTAAGATTCCAACCATCATCGACTCGCCCGTTTCGCCAGATTGCCAGGTAGGTATTTTTCCCCATCGCACTTAAACTATTAATGGTTTTCCCATCGGTTCCCACATCCGGCTAGGTTTTAAACTTGTATGAGTGGGATTTTTATCTTTTGACTGTGGAGGAGGCGTTTTAACCTTTTGAGCGGTTTTTTTTCGCCTTTTACTTTGCTTCCTTGTGCGCATAGGGGTTTAGGGGTTTTCGGCGCAGACGGCCGTTACGCCGTCTGCGCCAAGCCTTCCTGCACTTTCATGTTAAGGCAGAAGATAGACGGGTGTGAAGATTGTTTTTGGGGTTTTTTGTCGACTATTGTTTCCATGGCGCGTCACCCGACCTTTACGCCATAGCCATTTCGCTTGCGCGTTTCTGCTCAGCCTCGCCGAGGCTTGATGTTAAACCCATAGTTTACCGGGGAGGATAGGTTTTTGAGAATATTTTATGGCCACTCTTGAGCCCATCTTGTGTTGATTTCACCACCCTTTCATGCCCCATCGCCTAAATCCCTAGCTGTTTAAAGGAAAGGTATCGCCATTACCGTGCGTTGGTTGAAAGCAACATGGGTAGTGTTCTTGATGGGAGGACCCTATGCAGAGAAGTTCATACACTCCCCGTGGGGAGAGAAATGTATAGTCAAGTTAATGTAACCTTTCCGCCGCAAGTTGCATGAGTTTTCATTAGTCTTGGGTCTACTGGGTTTTATGGTTAAAGTGTTGACTGGCACGGGCTTGAGGCATTCAATCCTTCACTATGTTTGTTATGCAATAGAATAATAGCTAAATGTCACACCTTGCATATGATATACATGTCTGTTTAAATGTATTGCTATCATGAGAAGTGGCATATTGCTAGATAGTGCAGATTTAATACTGGCATAAGTATGGTTGATAAGCTTGCTTCATGTAGATCAGATCATAAAATGTTGCACCCTAGTCTTAAGGCATTATAGGGCTGAGCAATGTATACATTGATACACTGAACCTTATCATACTAGGAATAGGACAATAGCACATTGCACAGTATTGCATACTAGTTCAATTATTCAGCCTGAAGGGTTTATGTCTTAATTTCATTGATTGGTTACAGTCATGATACACTTGAGAAGGAATAAACTACTGCACAATGTCTGCAAAATCGAATTGCTTAATGTCACAATGTTATACATGGAAGGAGGAACTTACAATGTCCAAAAGGCAGAAAAAGAAGGCCCCTATGGTCAAAGAACAATTAGCAATAGAGGTCGTCACACAGACTGAATATATATATGAAGACACCCAAAGTATTTATGGTGTGGAGCCTGAGTATAAATGGGGTGACATATACAGATTGATTTCCCGCAGGGAAGTTCCTGACATGGGTCTTGAAGAAGAACCAATCTATGCAAACATAGAGAGATCCGCCATCATGAAGGTGGCTACCAGACCAGAGCTGTTCCCATGCTCCGAGGTTATTAAATGGATTGTGCCCCATATGAACACAACCACAATGCTCATAGCAAATGTGGAAGGCTAGGGCTATGCTGCATTTAGCCCAGGGTATGTGGCGTTGGCCTATCATCTGCCAGAACCTCAAATCTTTATATCTGATGCTTGGCTGGATAACATCAGAATGGACCTGGTGGAAACCCTGAAGAACATGCTCTTGCAGGGAAAGCTTTATCGGTACAGAACATCCGGTGAATATGACACAGCAAGTTTGAGGGATTTGTACAGATTTATAGCCCTGATGCTGAATAGGATCTTCGGGAGAGCCCATGGCAGACTCTTCAAATTTGAATGGATACCCATCATGTTTCATGTGGAAACCCAAGGAACAGTCTTCAATTGGGCCAGCCTGGTATCAAGTAATCTTTCTTCTTGCGTGGCTGCTGCCTTAGGAGGAGAATCCAAGAAAAAGTCTGAATTCTACATCAGCTCGATATTGGTAGATTGTATACTGTGCAAGCAGCCTTTCCCTGGTCTCAAGTGTGTCTGGGACAGGGAAAGGATGCCTGTGTATGCCGCCTATAAACCATTGTGGGATTAGTAGTACCATAGCCACTACCGAGAGGTCTGCGAGCAATTCATCATGCCACTCTACACACTCATCTTCCAGAAGGAGTGTGACTGTATGTCAGAGGAGGCCATGCAGGTAATAGAAGAGCATGCAGACTATTTCCTGACTGAGAATGGCATGTACATCAGAATGTTTGGTGGCACGAAATGCCCCTTATTGCTGCCCAAATATGCAACAGATTATGTTATTCATAAAGAGGCAGTTAGGCAGGTATTCATTGATGGAATAGGGAATTACCTTTTTGAGCAAAAGAAGGCTACATATCCTCCACTGCCATTAAAACTAGGTAGTTACAGATTTGCCAAGGTAAAACAAGCTACGGAGTTCATAGAAGGATTGGGGAAGTTCCATTTTGGTGAGATGACTTTTCGAAGGAATGATACTCACGGTAGAATGGCAGAGCACTGTAAAGAAAATAAAGTACATTTTGAGTACACTCACCACTTCGACAAGGAAGAATCTGTCTTCCGAAGTGCCCCTAATTTGATAGCTCTGAGAAGGAGGTTTAAGCCAAAGAACCCCACCAAAGGTGGAAAAGGGGCTGAGCAAGCCAGAGCTGAAGAAGAGGCCAAGAGGAGACAGGAAGAGGCCCAGAAGCTAGAACAGGAAGCTACAGAATGGCTGCAGAAAGGAGAAGAAGAAAAAATAAAAGCTTCCCAAGAAGCAGCTGAACAGGCAGCTGAGGAAGCAAAAAGAAAGCTAGATGAAGAGCTCCAAAAGTAGGAGGCTGAAAAAACAGAGCTGCCACAACAATCAATTGCTGAAACATCAACAGGATAGACCCAGGAGGAGGCAAACCCAGAGGTGCAGACCTTGCAAATACCTGCTTCTAGCACTCTTGTGACCCCTACGCTCCAGCTAATACCTTTCACTCAGAAAAAAGGAGAGGAAGTTCCCGACTTCAGCACTGTCTATTATGACAGGGCCACCAAAAGAATAATGAGGAGGATGGAAAAGAAGGTGGAAGTGAAAGATCTATCAGGGAATATGGTCACATATACCGCTGTCATGCTAGGGACGGACAAAGATCCTAGGTTCATGATAAGATCCGGGGCTGCCATGATTGATGCATCCGAGGACAACATAAACAGGGTGATGATTGAGCTAGAGTCAGCCAAGAAGACCTCCTCTCAGCTAAAAGACACACTGAGAAAAGAAAGAGATGAAGGTAATAGACTCAAGAGGAAATATGAGCACATGCAAAGGGAACTAGAATCCTCAAAAGGTGAAGTCTATACCCTTCAAGTGGAGATGCAAGAAAAGGGAATGGCACAGGAGTCCCTAGAAAACGTACAACAGGAAGCCCAAAGTCTAAAGAGTGATAAGGAACAGTTACTGGCAAAGGTGGAAGATCTAGAGGAACAGATAAATATCATCTATGAGTCCAATGATTCATACGCCAAAGAACTGAAAGAGCAGCTCGGTTCTCTGACTGCTGATCTGGAGGCGGCTAAGGAACAACAGGTAAATCTGCAGCCATTTAAAGAATATATCCTGTCTCAGAAAGCTCAAATGCTACAACTGTAGACTGCTCTGGAAGAAGAGAGGTGAAAAGTCCTTCAGATTGACAACAGGCTAGAAGAGATCATGGAAACTTCCTCATACTTCGTTGATCGATCTCAGGAGGTTCTTGAGGTTTTGAGTGCCAGAATAGCAAGGCCGAAAGATGATGCCGAGACTCCAGAAGGGTTACCAGCAAAATACCATCAAGCCCTCAAGAGATATCACAACTTGGTGGAGTTCGCCATCAGTACTGTAGAAGACTTCAAGAAGGCTGTAAAAAAGATACAAGGAGCATGCTCAGAGTATTTCAGAAGGCTCCTGAATACGTACAACCGATGTCAAATAGAGGCTGAGCATAGGCTTGAAGAGTTCCTCGACCATGAGGCCTTTATGAAAATATTATAGAAAATATATCAAGATGCAAAGGCCAGAACTCAGCAGATTAGAGCCATTGATGACCTAGTACTGAAGAACGAGGTAGGCCATGCAGCCGTTAGCATGCAGTTTCTAGAAGATCATCTTTGGTTGAGCCCAGCAAGGATCGAGGCCATCAAGAACCAAGTTGAAAAGTTTGAAATCAACATTCAGTTCCTAGAGCCATGCGCTTTTGAAGGCATTGCTACTGAAGCGGCAGCGTGGAGGAAGTTCTTAGATAGCCAGGCGGGACCCTCCTCATAAAGGATCGGTCAACTTTGTAATAATTTAATAATTTTGTAAAATATTTTTGAGAAATAAAGCATTGGGAAAGCAAAAGGTTGGGAAGCCCAAAGGTCACTTTGGGCAGCCCAACCATTTTGACCTTTTTGTATAAAAGTAGGAAGCGTAGAAGGAATAGGGATTTTTTTCCCCAGTAAGACTGGTGATGACATATTGTAAGAAGAACTACTTCATTTTGCAATAGAAATTACAGTTTTCCTGTTGAAAGAAGATGGGTGGGATTTCAAATGTTTTGCCATGGATAGTTGAAAGATGAACTACTTTGTTTTTCAGCATTGTGTCCATGAATCGTGAGATCGTTCTAACTTTATGACCTATGTCTTTTTTTATACGATTTCTGATTTATTTTATGAAATAACAACCATGAGCAATGTAAGCTGATCATAAACAATTAGCTATCTGGTTATTGAAATATCTTTCATTTGTCCATGCTTGTAAAAGTGAATGTCAGCTATCTGTAATTACTTTTATCATGTGTGCACACTCACATTACTCATATATGAATTACAAGTTGGCTCCCTGAGGATATATGGGTAGATAGATAGGTAGATATATAGGTAGATAGATAGCTAGTTAGCTCATCTCATAGCTGCATGTGTGACTCAGATGCTAGTGAGCCTAAGACGAGAGGTAAGAACCTGCGCATCACTTTGTGAATGCTCCTTGCATCATTCACCACCCTACATAATTAGGTATACACTTACATCCCACTCTTAAGTCAAAAATAAAAATTCCGGTGGACCGGGCCGCAATCGGTAAACCCTTTTGTTACTTTGACCTACGGTAGCTGGACCGCAAACCAGATGGATTCCCTATACCAAACAGTCAACGGACTAGTTGGGAACGTTGATTGGGGAGAATCCCTTACTATTGCCACCTGTGAATTTCCAGGCCTCAACACAACTATACCCTTCAGGTACCTTAGAATATGCTTTGCAGCAATCAAGTGAACATTTCTCAGATCTATCAGGAACTGGCTCAAGGTGTTCACAACAAAGTAGATATATGGTCTCGTGTTTTTCATGTACATCAATGACCCAATCATCTGACGATACATCGTACCATCAACTGACTCTAATGAAGCATTGTTCAATAGCTTCAGGTTCGATGCCATAGGTGTGGCCATATCCTTGCAGTCCATCATCCCAAACCTCTTCAGGATCTCTATTGCATACTTCCCTTGTCCAAGGAAGATTCCATTTGCACTTTACCACACCTCCATACCTAGAAAGTAATACATCATCCCCAAGTCCTTCATTTCGAACTCAGTAGCAAGCTTTCTCTTCGTATCAGCAATCGACCCATCCGTACCTATCACAAATAGATCATCTACATATAGTAGAAGCATCACTGGGTTTCCATATTCAACCTTGTAGTAAAGGTTGGAATCTGCTTTACTCTTGGTAAAGCCCAAACTGGATAGAAAGCTTTCAATTCTGCCGTACCAGGTCCTGGGTGCCTATTTCAAACAATATAGGGATTTCTTCAATCTGCATACATGAGACTCTCTGTCATGTGTCTCAAAACCTAGTGGCTTCTCTACATACACTTCCTCTTCCACTACACCATTCAAGAAGGTAGTCTTGACATCCATCTGTTGTATCTTCCATTTCATCATTGTAGCTAGAGCAAGTACCGATCCAATGAAAGTGTATCTGGCTACAGGTGTGAAGGTTTCTTCATAATCTATTCCTTCTTTCTGAGAGAAACCTTGAGCCACAAATCTTGCCTTATATTTTTCAATGCTACCATCTGCAGCATGCTTGATCTTATATATCCATTTGGAAGTTACAACCGACTTCCCTTCTAGTCTTGGGACAACATCCCAAACATCATTCTTCATGATCAATTGGTATTCTTCGATCATAGCATCCTTCGATTCTTTTCGTTCTGTTGCTTCTTCATAATTGGAAGGTTCTTTATCAATGAAATCACATAGTAAAGCTACATACCCGAAGCAGGATCTGGTCCTCTTTCTTTCTCTGTGATTCTCTTCTAGAGCCCCATATCTCTCTACACCTCAGATAAGTTCTTGCACCCAAGCAGGTTTCCTCTTATGAGAATTCTTCTCCAGAGGTGGATCTATAGGTCTTTGTGGTTCCTCAAAATCTTGATCTTCTTCTTGATTTTATTCATTCATGGTTGTATCATGAATTCTGGGTGCTTCTACTTCTTCAGGTTCTTTAGCAGGTCTTTTTCTGGATTTGTTGTAGGCTTTGCCTTCATCAAATGTCACATCCCTGCTAACGTCAATCTTCTTGTATTATGGGAAATATATTCTATAAGCCTTATAGCTTTCAGAATATCCCACAAATATACCCTTCTTTCCTGAAGGATATAATTTTGTTCTCTTCTCTTTCGGAATATGTATGTACACAGGACAACTGAATATTCTGAGATAGCTAACTTCTGGTTTCTTTTTGGAGAAGACTTCTTCAGGAGTCTTGTTCTCGAGTACTCTGTGTGGAGTATGATTCTGTACATACACCGCTGTTCTGGCAGCTTCAGCCCAAAGATGCATAAGAAGATCTTGATCATGAAACATGGCTCTTGTAGCTTCCATGATAGTTCTGTTCATCCATTCCGCAATCCCATTCTATTGTGGATTATAAGGAGTGTACAACTCCCTCTTAATCCCTGATTCTTTGCATAGATCTTTGAATTCATTTGAAGTGAATTCTATCCCATTATCTGATAAAAAAGTATTGATCTTCTTTTCAGTGTGGTTCTCGATCAAGGCTTTGAATTCCTTGAACTTGCTGAATACTTCATCTTTGTTCTTCATGAAGTAAACCCATGTCTTCCTAGAAAAGTCATCAATAAAAGAAACATAATATGCGTACCATCTTAGTGAGTTTGATGACATAGGACTGCATACATCAGAGTGGATGATTTCCAAGATTCCTTTTGCTTTGCTTTCGCTTCTTGGAAATGTCTTCTTTGTATTCTTTCCTTTCGCACATCCTTTGCAGACCCCATCATGTTTTGCTTGGAATTCTAGAAGACCTTCAACAACTTTGCTTGCAATAGGTGGTGCTCTACAATGCACATGTGCAATACTTCTATGCCAAAGTTCACTTGGCTCTACTATTTCATGGACCAAATCTTGTTCTGGATGGCCCTTCAATTTGTACGAACGTCCTTCTTGTTCTCCAATTACCATTGCATCATCGATAGTCTTTCCTCTTGGCCACATGATGACTTGACCATCTATGAATGCAACCCTCATTCCTTTTGCATCCAATGCTGATATGGAGAGAAGGTTCTTGTTGAGTCCTGACACAAATAATACTTCCTTCATTGTTAGAGACTTTCCAGAGTCTAGCTTATAGGAAGATTCCCCACTACCTTTTATTAGATATTGGTAGTCCTCTCCTAGTTTCACCTTGTGAGGTGATTCATGTTCTAACAATCTCACAAAGGATTCCTTGAATCCATTCATATGTTTGGAAGCTCCACTGTCTATAATCCAATTATCATTTTCATGAGTAATGTTACCTATCAGAGCGGAAATCAAAACATATTTATCTTCGCTTGAAGAATCTTCACTTTCATATTTGCTTCTTTTCTTGGATGACTCATCATCCTCTATAGCATGAGCATGATGTCTTCTTTTGTTCCCCTTCTTCTTATGAGAGTGGACCTTGTTCTTAGGATAGTCTTTTGCAAAGTGTCCTATCTCATCACATGTATAACATCTTGATCTAGATAGGTTCTTTCTATTGTTATCTCTATGATGAGGATTCTTACCTTTGGAGTGATGAGTACTTCTTCTGCCTTTCTTGGAGTGAACTGTGAGAGTTTGGTCTTCACTTCCCATCTTCTCTTCTCGAGCTGCTATCCGTGATTCTTCTTGAGAACATTCTTCCCATAGTCTGCTGAATTTGACTAATTTCTTTCTGGCACAGATTTCTTGGATGAAAGAATCCCATGACCTAGGAAGGCCATTCAGATTTGTCATCACAATCTCTACACTCTCCACTTCTTCTTATATAGATTTTAATTGTTCCTTGATCTGAGAAACCCTTGTGAAGTAAGACTGGATGGTCTTTGCATTCTAAATCTTCACATTCTTCAATTTATTCCTTAGATTCATCATCTGGTTTATGTTCTTCCCTTGAAATAATTTGGTTAGGGAATCAAACATAGATTTAGGTGTCTTGAGAGAGGACACCTAAGGTATAAGGTGATCCTTGATAGAATCAGCAATGATCCTATTTTCCATAACCATCTTCTTCTTATGTAAGGCTTTTGCCTCATCTCCCTCTGGAATTGGAACCTCCTCATGGATGTAGGAGTCTAATTCATTCTCTTCTAGGACCAGGGAGATCCTATACTTCCAGGCTCGGAAGTTATCAGCTCCCTCAAGCTTTTCATCAAGCTTGGTATGATGAGACATCTTAAACTGAGAACCTCAAATGGAAATACAAAAGATTTAGATCTTACCAGGTGAATATGTCAGATTTGGATTTGGAGCTGAAATCCCGCAGTGCTGGATCAAGAGCAAATTAGGGTTTTTATTTTTTGGAGATCTATTCACCCAAATGCCTTGAAATTTGTCCCTAACTTATATTTTGGGGAGGAGATCAATCCAAGCCCGGGCTCACTAAAAAATTCCTCTTCTGTGAAAATCCCTAATTTCTGGCAGCAGTGTCGGGTCCAAAACTGAAAAACCTCAGAATTGGATTCTGCTTCGACAGAAAGATGCGCCCTAAGGAGGAGAGTTATTCCACCTTAATTTTTCTGAAAATCTATGGAGGAAGATCCACAAACTAAAAATCCCTAGTTCCCGTAGTTGCACAGTGTCTTCTTCTCAAGTTAGCTCTGATACCATGTTAGTTTTTCAACATTAAGCTAGCATTATTAGGATCTTTAACTGAGAGAATAACAAGTAAAACAATCAAACACAAAAGGCAATGAACACAGTGTTTTTCTTCAGGGAAACCATAAATGGAGAAAACCCCGCAACTTCCTCAGAGATAGAATCAGTACCAAAATAGTAAAAGCCCAAAACAGTAAGTGACCTCCCGACAGCAGTAATCTTCTTCTTGTGCAGCCCTAGTATCTTCTCCTTCCTCAACTATGTGCTACAATTGAGTGTGTATGAGTTGTGTGATAAATAGAGACTCCAGTTCTCTATTTATACTAATCCTGACATGACTAAAACCCTACCAGGGCTGACCTCTACTAGGAGAATCTAATAACTCTAGTGCCCCGGAACTGTGGGGACTTTAACCCTTAGACAATCCGAGGGTTACCCATAATGACTTGAAATGAATTTTTTACATTATTGATCCTCTCAATCAGAACATCGGGGCATGACAACATGACTCAATTACATTATATATATATCCTGGAATAAACATAGATGAATACATTCTGAAGTTACAAATACATCAACACACAAGGTGTTGAATAAATATCCCCACTCTATCATAGAGTGTCTAATAGAATGTTGTAGCCTATCCACCCCTTCATAGGGTTCTCTAGATATATCCTCACTCCATCACATATTGTTTGAGAGAATGCAATGGCCTGTCCACCCCTTCACAGGGTGTTTGAGAGATCTCCCCACAACATCATAGATTGTATGAGACAATGCAGTGGTCTCTCCACCCATTCACGGGGTGTCCAAGAGATATTCCCACTCGGTTACAAAGTGTCCAAGAGAATGTCACTATAAAATCATCCTTCCCTCTCAACAAGGGAGTTAACATTGGACTAATATCCCCATTCCATCATAGAGTTACCAGGAAAAGGTACGGTCCCATTTTTAGTCATCTAGGAACTATTCTCTCCACTCTATCATAGAGTGTTTGGGAGAATTCAGTGCCCCATTATGACTCATCTACTTTTATCTAGGTCATGTGACTAATACTGGGAGAATGTTTGCTTCATGTTGCATACATCCATCTTCACAAATGGAACATATGGAACATGTGGGCCAAACTTTCATTTGGATGGGTATTGTGGTGTAGTGAGATCCATCATTGATTCACACAACCTCATATTGATTTCCATGCAACACATGTACACCAAATATTCCCTTTATAGATAATCTACTATTTTGTTACATGAAGGAAATGTTTTGGGCAACACTGCTTGCATTAGGTCTCAACCTTGATATTTTTTAGGAGTCGAGACATCAACATAGTATGAAAGATTTTGATTCCTAGACTCAAAATTGAATTCCTTGGAAAACACTGAAATCCAAGTTTTGATTGGCTAACCTAAACAAGTTGATATTTGATCAAATCAAAGACATTATCTCAAATCTATGTTGACAAAGTCAGGCCCAAAGCTTCTAAATCTAGATTTAAATATTAAAAATGAATAATAGATGGATTGAAAATAATATCTTGCACTTGTACTAATCCCTCAATCAAATTGATAATAAGCATATAGTCACTCATTAAATGAATCTTCTGAACTCTTTTTCTGACAACCTATGCTAATATCAATTTTAGAGCTAGCAATTTGCTTTGTTGTTGGTACCCTCCCAATCTGTGCCATTAACTTTATAAAATGTGAGCCTAAAAATTTTAGAATACCACCTGTGCTTCCACAAAAGGCTCCCCTTGGTTTTTCCCATCGAGGTAAGCCCATGGAACAAATTTTTCAGTAATTTATGGGACCACCACTCTCTTTCCTTTCACTAATGACTTTTGTTTAAATATTTCTATGATGCTTAGGATTTGTGTTTCTATCAATTGTGAGACGTTAAACTTTTTTTTCTCAATTTTATTAGTACTGGCACCCACTAGGGAATCATGTCACGATGGATAGTACAATATATATAGCATTCCTTGGGGAGGTTTGATCTTGAGTGAGGAGGGCCATAGTTTACCATGAGATGTTAAACTTACCATCAAATAGTTCACCATTCTTTTCCAGCGACACCCCCTAGGTACATAGTAAAGGTAAATCTCTATACTTTTGCAATTTTATCTTCTCACACACAAATTTTAATAAGACATTGTTAAAGACCCCAACTCATAAGCCTTCGATACAAATACCTCTTTCTAATTCTACCCATATAACAATAACAAAAATCACTCAAGATACAAATGACATGCGATTTATTTGCTTACCTTACATATTAGACACCTTCTATATTTTTCTCTACATATAATCCCAATTAAGAACTATATTACTGAGCCTTAGACACATAAAAATCTTGGTCTTCATCAGGCACTTGAATTTCCAAATTATTGAGCACCAACAACACAAATCCTACTCAACCTTTGCTTCCCTTAATATTTTGTAACAAAAGTACTAGACTGGGTTGTATCACAAACTTGTCTGATAGTAGCATAAACAAATACATATGAATTCTAAAAAGGCTAGGGACATCGTAGTTTTTTACTTGTATGGATTGGTCCAACTCTTGTTGGTTAGAGAAAACCTAGACAAAAAGAGAGATCGAATATGGGGAAAAGTGGTGTTGAACATGATAACCATGACATAAACATCCAAAAAAACCACACCGACAAAATCTTGCTAATGTTTCTTTTGTCAATCCTTTCTTAGTTGGCCTTAGTCAATAAAAGCTATGGAAATATTGTGAACATTAGGAAATCGATGTTTTTGATGTAATTATTGGGATAAAGATCAATAATTGTGTGCGTGAGGCTCCTAAATTGATAGGTTGATGCCATAGTTTCCACAAAACATGTTTACTATTTGCTTTGTTCCCTCCTCCAATGACATTTGCAGTCGGGTTTGGCCTCTACTCAGTAGATCACTTCCTTATTTCAAGTGCTCCCCTCCTCTAGGGTCTTCTAGATATCGACAAAGGATGACACTGATTCTGACCATGGACCACCTCTACGTCCTCCCAACCCCATCGATGTTCCTAGTCTCAACCCCATCCCAACACTTAGTTGTATGCATCCAAATCACAACAATAGGATCCCCACTCCCACCATCAATACACTACCCATTATAGCTCCCCTTCTAGTTATTATAGTTCTTTCAAACATATTACTATTTAAACTTTTCCTCATTCAGCTTCGGATATTAGGAGAGACACTTCCAGTGTGTACCATGACATACTCGCTATTTTTGAATCATAGATTCTAGATCCATTGTCCTTGTATTTTTATTTCCCTATTTAGATAATGCGCCATGACCTAGGAGTTGAGATATAACCCATAAGCCATAAATGAAAATATTGTTGATGATGACTTCAATGTACAACATGGGCCAACGCAGATGCATTGGCCCTCTATGTTAGGAGCTAACAAAGCCAAAATTACATGATGGGATAGTTGCAGGTCCCATCAATGAATAGTGTGAGAGAGGGTCCATCTTCTAAAGAAGAAACCTTAGATAATTCTTCACCTTCCCTATATCCAATAACCAATAGGGAGGTTGACTATTGGTTTGATTCCCTCTTGGATGATATGTCTACTTCTTGATTGTGTTCTCTCTTGAGATGAAAAGAATAGATAGATTGTAATTCATATTTTGACTCCATCATTCTCTAAATACTCCCCAAGACATTCTAATTTAAACAAGAGATAGATATTTCTAAATTGAATACAACCTATTTTTAGTGTCCAAACATTTGAAGGTATCTAACACATTTATCCAATACAAAAAACATCAAGATTTTTGCAAAACTAAACTCTACTATGTTGTTCACAATAACATAAAAAATACATTAAATAATTTATATGAATTTAATAAAAGTAGAATTCTGTCTACTCAGTAATATCTAGATTATATCGTTAACACCTAAATTACATCAGATAACACCACCAAAAAAACCAAAAGGTTTGTCCTTTCCCACCACTAAATTTGAAATTACACTTACATTCTCATGCTTCTTTACTTGACCATAGTAACTTAAATATATATTATTATATATTTATAAACTAAACCAACAAAAAGACACACAGACACACATATAGAGAGAGAGAGACATAAAAGAAACCATCAAGAAAAAAATACAAAACTATGCATTTTAGAAGCCATAACTTTCTAAGATAGCGATTTTAGCGCCACAACAAACCATCAAAATAAAAGAACAAAAGGATTTAGTGCCACAAAGTTTTTGAAAGTTTGAAAATGAGTTATGGCACATGAATGGGGGTTTTTAGTTGGCCTTCCAACCACTATGTGTGGAATAGAGAGCGAAGAGGTCCGACAGAGGCAAGGATAGTCTATGCAGGAACTTCTGCTGCGAAGGCATCCATATCGTCTTATGGAAAGAGATACATTAGAACATGCTTGGAAAGAATTGGTTGAAACCCCTTTCAGATACAACTTTTAGTACTGCAAATGATATTTTTGAAGCTGAACCTACAAAATGGATAGCTAATAGTGCAGGTTCAGATTTGAATCATGGATTCATGGTTCTCTGCATGTTCCATTAGTATTGTATAGTACTAAGTTTGGGTCGACTCTTCATGCTTCTTGTTGGGCCTCGAAATTTTCTTTTATGATGGCTTTATTTATATTAATTTCCCAGCCTATTTATTGTAATTTGATACAACTATCCTTAAAAAGGGCTATCTTTTATGTATTTCATCAATTAAAACATGTAAATGTAAATGAATCTTAATATGTCATTTTTATGCATTAAACACGGTATTTTGCAAATGATAAACATTTCGGTACTTCGTTTGATCTTTTCATTCAGCCCTTCACCTGACTTTGAGTTTCATGCTAGGTTCAGTGGCATGTTTCTTATTAGGTTCTTGGTCTATCTTATCCTCACCTTCCATTTCTCGCCAGTCCCATGAATACGTGCACATGCAAAAACCATAAGTGATGATGAGCTTTGAAGCATTGGTTTACAATTAAAGAAGGAAGAGAATAAAAAATATATATTAAATAAAGAAAATAAAAAATAGTAAAAAAATGGGAATTAAATATTAAAACAAATATACCCAAATCCACTCATAATAAATTAACCAAAGAATACAGTGGAATATGACATGGATTGTATTTAAGACCATATCTCATGTTCCCAATCTCCTTTAATTCATTTTAAAGTGGATTCATATATATATTATTTACATACATCATCTCTTTATAAAACCATTCGCTTTAAGATTTTATGTTTAATATATATACCATTTCATGTTTTTGCAACTAATGGATTTTATGTTTTGTGCAGGCTGTAAAGGATGAACTTCCGCACGTGAAAATGGAGGGGCACAATGGAAACGCGTAGTCATGAAATGGATAGTGATGAATCCCAACCATAATTAAATCCCAAGCTATGAATTAAGTTGAATATCTAACTTTCCCACAGCCAAACAAATAGACAATGCATTCAACTAGATTTGCGTATAACATGTCTAGCTTACTGTCCAAATCACGACGCAGCTCACCACTCATCCTGTTAATTAGATTGTGCATTATTGATAAAATATTCTAGGCATTCAAACATTGGAATAACTTATAGATTCTTTTTTGTCCACTTTTTTGAATAATGAAGAGGGTTCCAATCTAGAAGGATCGCCAAACTAATTACTGTCCACGTGTTCCAAAGAATGGAACGTTCCTAGTTTAGAAGGATTGCTCGTGGCCTCCTCTGCTTCATTCCAACACTACCACTCTTAAACAATGGAATGGCCTGCATTCTAGAAGACCCACAATGTAAACTACGTTCGCTTGACACCACTCCACCAGCATGCGAAAGAAGGAGCAGGTATACCACATCACGCCATGTTCAGAGTGGAGAGAACTAGATTCGCGCTTAAGGAGGGAGATGACTGTGCATTGGATTGTGAATAATTAAATGGTCATTATAGTTGACTAAATTTAGAGAGCAGTCAACCACTAAAGGGTCGACTTGCTCATCTCTTGTAAAAAATATATATATCGGCCTCCATGTGAGAGCTGGAGAGCTAGTCGTCGGCATATAGACTATGTAAAAGCCTCTGTTGAAATTGAATAAAACTCTTTTTCAGGTGTGATGTATGTTTTCGGCTTTTGTGAAGTGATTCATTGATTTAGACATAGCCTTTGATTGCTGAGAAGGGCCCCTCAACAAGTGGAGGTTCTATTTGTACATATTCAGCAGTTTCCTTTCGTTTTTGCAGATAAGTAAATTTATTTTTATGTATATGTATTTAGTTTTCCTATAGATGATGTTTTACTGTTGATAAACTGTAATTTTCCTCTGTTTTTATGTGGTTTATGCATTCAGAATTGATACGGCCGTCCATTAGCATTTTTGTTTAGTTCATCTCTCAACCTTCCATTCACATTTTTGTTTAATTTATATCTTCAGCCTTTCATTCGCACTATTAGTCCAGATTGTTTTTCAGTCTGTTCTTCAACATTTCATATTTCTACTCTAGATTTGTGAAATTTCTTTTTTTATTTATCTTTATGTCCGTGTTGTGTTCTCGCTTATTATTGCATTGTATTTATGCTTTACATTCATTGTTACAATTAGATAGTATACAAAGTTTTTTTAATTCATTTCATATGGCGTTTCATTAACAAATGACAACTTCTAGGTTTTATATGTGGCAAACTTATGAGAGTATGCTGTGAAGATATATATTTAATGTATGAGATAGCCCATACATTGACTCAATTTGGATTTAGGGTACAAACATATGTTTTTTTAAAAACACATACATATTAAAGTGCATACATATAATTTTATATTTAAAGAGGAAGATCTTTGAAGTATTTGGTTAAGAAATAAAATTTGAATTTTTTATTAGAAATTTATTTTAAGAATTAGTTTGTAATTTGTAGTTTTTAATAATATTAAATTATTTGTTTATAATATAATATGATTATAAAGTAAGAATAACTTTATGTATTATAGAAGTTAATAGTAATTTAGATTATTTGTTATAGAATTTAGTTTAAAGTAGTAAAGTGGAATTTATCGTGTAATTTGGACATTTATTTAGTTGATAAACTTTAATTATTTAGAGTGTTTTGCAATTGTAATTAAATATATAATATTTAATTTGAAATATAGTTTGTGATATAGTTTTTAGTTGGTAATTCAGGTTATAAATTAATTTGTATTTTTTATATAATTTGTAGTGTGGGATTTGTTTTAAAATGCTTCATGAATGATAATTTTGAGTCTTCAAAGAAAGTAACAAATACGGATTTTAGTTTCAATTCTTCAAGCTATCGTGTTTCGATGGGTAGAGTAGATTAGGAACTAGTTCCAATTCAATTATAATAAGTTCATTTGTATTAGATGCATTAGTTTCATTTTGAAAGTTCTCATAGCTTAGTTTACTTTTCAAATTCATAGATTACTTGCTGATTAGATTGGATTTGTTAAACTAGTTTTCTTACATTAGTTTATGATTCCTCGCAAAGTATTTGTTTACACTTGGTCCTTAGATTAGTGTTTCAATATGCTTTATACGATTGCATAAGATTTGATAACTAGAGTAGGATAGTTGGTTAGTTTGTTCTTTTGAAAATATATAGTAGTTTCGCTCATAGAATAGATAGATTAGTCGCTCTTTTTACTTGTAGCATAATTTCCTATTTTATAGTAATTAATTTCATATTTTCTTTCATAATTAATTTCAGTATTTTCATTCGTAGTTAATCACATTGTTAAGTAGATTCTCATCCCTGCATAAGCATATAGTTCATGCATTCATGAAATAGTTTAGTTGATTTATTTCTTGTTTTGAATATTTAAATTTACTCTCATTAGATTAGATTGCTTTCGGAACAAGTGACCGCTTTCCTAGATTAGTCGTTGCAATTTCATTTCATAGAATGGATTAGCATAACGTTAGATTAGATTTGAATTCATAAGTTACTTTTCAAGTTCTTAGTTGGTTTTCTGTTTTTATGGATAGATTAAATTCTTGCATTTTAATTATGAAAGTTATGCATGTAGTTTAAAATCATATAGTTTCATGTTAACGCATTTTCATATTTAGTTTAGATTAGTTCAAGCCTTCAATTCTGCACATATAGTGTTTTCATCTCATAGGTTCCCTTCCCATGGTTACAATTAAGTGTTGAATTAAATAGTGCATATTTTACCCAACATTGCTCTGCGTTTTCCTTGTTTAAAAATATTCTGCCCTATCTTCTCTGGTGATTAGGGATGGGGTGCTGTCGCATCTCTCTATAGTCCCGGGTTCTTGGTTCAGCGAGGGTCGACAGTGGTGTACCTCTTGTTGACATTCTCATCCTGGATATTTATTGGTCCTGATGGCGGGTTCTTCATGCTTCCCCTATGCTTTATTTTTTGTAAATGTTGTTCTCGTCCTATTGATGCGGTATGGTTGCTATTGTTTTCACTATGATCTGGTTTCACATTTCTAGTTGTTTTCATTAGTTTTGCTAATCAATAAAAATCATTCATTGCATTTGTTTTATTATACTACATAGAATTCCACGAAAAAAATCCTCCTAAATCTTGTCTATTGTATATCAAATACATATGAATTTATATTAAAACAACCTCTACCTAGTATTGAATTCGAAATCTAATTGAACTCTAAAAATAGAAACAATTACAACTGATTTGCTTCATTTGAGGAAGTGGACTACTGAAAAATAGGCTTCAAAGCCCCACATGCATATCTCAAATGGTGATAGCTATGTGAAATATGAGAGATTTTTTTTATTTGACCATGTTCCAGACAAAACCCATGTCTTCATTTTCTCATATGCACCTCCAGATCCTTGTAATCAGATTTTAATGTTGATGATTCAAACCGTATATTGAAATTATGGAAAATTGCCCTGTGAATATTACTTAAATTCTCCCAATAATACCTATGTAACAACTGAGAGACATTTTTTAATATTGTCCCGTTATGAAGAAAATCCTCTTTCAATTTCTGAAAATGCATCTTGATTTGGCGGAAAAAACTGTTTGAACTTAATGACTAAAAGAGTCATTTTCATTAAAAATATGCTCTGTTGCTACAATTGTTATCTGATACTTTGTTTGTTGTTCTTGATGTTTATTATGGAACACTTTTTGATGATGGTATTTTGATTGTATAATATCCTTGAATGTTCTTTCAAGTTTATTTGTAAATTGGCTTTCACACTCTGTCTTAAGCTTATAAATCTTTGAAATATTTTGCACGGTACTTTTAATGTATGTACTAAGTGTTATTTCAATGAGATTCAATGACTAAGACACTACTTCTCCTTCTCTTTATACATCTCTCTATCTATCAAACGACACCATCACATGGGACATCGATAATATATTCTAGAACATGGGTGCATTAAAGTATGTGAATCTAGATAGTAATCATTTGTGCGAGAGCATTCCATCATCCATTGGAATTTTATCTTGTAGCATATGCTTCTCAATTTTTTAAAATTTTTTTGAATGCATTATAAATCACGGCATCAAGAAATGTAAATATTAGTGTATCTTTCTTTGCAAATCTAAGTATAAAAAATTTCATAAAATGTATGTAGTCTGCCCATCTACACAACAGAAGAATCTATATGATCAAGTTGTCATTCCAATAGTAAATGAAGTATATTTAGTTTGTTGCAACCAATTAGAATACCACTTTCTCACATAAATGTGGCCTTATCAAATATTAGTTGTTTGAGGAATACTTGTGCAATTTAACATATCAGAAGATCAAATTATGCTACCATTCCTTTAGATAGTGTCCTTATGTATGTCAACAAAGTTAGAGAATGAGATAAAAGAGTTGATATAGTTTGATTTTAGAAAAATAAAATACAGTAAGGGAAGATACATGAATCCCATTTCCTTTTCCATGGCCCATGTCTTTGGAATCCTTGACCTATGCTAACCCTTCCAATAAATCATTGGTCTCACATGCTCCATTTTTAATCACTGATGGGAATTTCCTCTTAGTTTGAGACAATACATTGTATTTTGACAATGTTGATAGAGCCCCCTTGATAAATTGTTTTATCCCTAAAGTACTAGATGTGCAAGTATTCTTGGGCCATCCCATGAAGCTTTTTTGGGGGTAGATCCTTGCACTGAATAAATATTTTGACAGGAATCTATTCCTCAAATAGAATTTGAAGGTCAATCCCCTTAATACTATTTATAGTTTCAAATATGATATGGGAAACTTTAATTTTCACCCTATGTTACCAACATCAACATAGTTATCAAAAAATGGTTGAGTAACTTTAGAGGAATCAAAGTGATTACTTGAATTTGATGCACTGCGAGAATTTGACTTGTTTGACTTTGTTTGACAATAATCTTCTCGGAATACTCTTTTTTTAGCAGGCACCTTCTCATTCCTGGGAAAGGCACTAAATTCGTTCTCCTCTCTATTATTTTTGTAGTCTTTCAAATGTTGATCATAGTTATATGTGCAGCATTGGGGTCTTCCAAATACGATGGATTCAGAATCAAGTGAAGAAGGTAAAATAAGCTTAGAGTGGAAATCAATTGGAGGGACAGTTAGTGGGGATATAGAAGCAGCAATTGCCAAGGACACTTAGTGGGGATACCTAAGCAACAATTTCCAAGGAAACTTTTGAAGGAATGATATAGATGTTGTCAAGGATGGAGTAAAGTATTGGCAATGCATCACGTCATGCTTTTGACTGCGCAAAATATATCCTTGTTGGTGAGGTAAGCTTGATATCTTTTATTTTCAAGTATGGTAAACAAGGAGCTCATTTTATTTTTTCTTACTGTGGCTTTTTTACTTTTACAAAATTAATGATGAAAATTGTAAAGGATTAGAGTGAATAATGAATATCTTGCATGTGGATCATTTATTCATTCATAGTGAATTATCATAATCCTATCCATTGGGTATTTTTTCTTGCATTAATTTATTTGTCAATGTATTTTTAGTTAGAACTTGAAACATCTTACATATGGATGTGGATACTATATCAAAATGCCAAATTGGTGTCTTCAGCAAGATGCACAGTATTCCCTTCCATTCTCTACTACCCAATGGTCTCTTTTTGGCCATGGGATTTACCTATCCTCCTTGGAATTGATTGTCTTAGATTGATTGTCTGTACAATTATATTTTTTACACAATCATAATTTATTTTTATTTAAATTTTCAGCCATGTATTTTGCACAAGTGAACATCAGAATAAAGATGTGAGACCATGGCTAGATAGCTAGATCACCAAAGAACATCCCCATGCCTTTGGATTAATTTGTTGGCTCAAGGAAAATAGTTGGTGGATGTTAGCACCCTATAATTTTCCTATCATTGTAGTAGGAAGTCATAGGGTTAACCATTTCAACGAAACTTTAGACTGTATTATAGCCGATACAGTCAAATAGGGCTCTCTCTTTTCATAGAGGAAAGAAACACATATATATGTTTTTGAACATCTTTCATAGCATACTTCCCATTAAAGATTCCAAGAAAATTACAGAGATGCAAAACCAGGAGTAGAATGCTTTATGAATGAAATTTCCCACCCTTTCCTCATCAATTGAGTTCCTATTTATAATGCCATGGATCCCGAGAACAACCCCGAAACAGATCCCAATTCTGTTACATTATGAGTATCAAAGTCCTGACAAATTTCTGAGGTGGCAGATTTGTCATTATCACAAACAAATTGGGAAAATATGCGGTGATGCGCGTGCTTGATCAAAACAAGTATGGCATCTGTGACTAAGGCTTGCTGGTTCAAGTGAGGCTTCAGAGCACCTCCAATGGTCTGGTGCTGACTTAGATTTGGATTTCTCTTCAAAAAACGAGCTGAAGGATCATTTATTCATTACAAGCACTCATTATTATACAGATTCCCCCAAATCTTCACCATTTCATCTCTTTTAGGAGTTGGATTATTGAAAAATAGGTTTTAGATCTCCACCTGCATACCTTAAATAGTGATATCTATGTGAAATATGAGATATTTTTTTGTAATTGATCATGTTCCCAACAAAACCCATGTATTCATTTGGCCAGATTCCCCTCCATCTCTTCAAAATATTCTTTTAGACTTGATAACTTAGATAAGATTGTGAATTTTTGGAAAAATTCCCTTTGAATATCCCTTCAATTATCCCAATTAATAATACATGTGTAAACAATGAGAGAATATATTGTATATGAGCATGTTTGGAAGAAAAACCTCTCTCAGTTTCTCAAAATTCTTCTTTATTTGGCTGAAACAGGTCTCAGAAGTTACTGACCAAATAGTCATTTGAAAATCTGGAAAATCACCATCTGAAGATTGCTTCGATTCTCTTGAACCATAGTAGCTGTGTAAAAACTGAAGGAGGTTCTTGTATATCTGCATGTTATGAAAATAATCCTCCTTCATTTTCCACAAATTCATCTTGGTTCGGTAGGAAAATCTTTTGTAAGTTAATGACTAAAACAATAATTTTCATAGAAAGACATTTTTGTTGTAATGTATAAAATTTCGCTGAGCTTTTAAAACTTAAATCTCCTTCAATTTTCCACTGTGAGATCAATTTTGACCGTTAATCAAGATTAGCTACGATGTGAGCGGTTCAATAGTGGAGCTTGTACCATATTTCACAGATCCAAAAACTTCCTTCATCCTTGCTTGTTGTGAGTGTGAAACCCACCTTCGCCGTGGATTTGTTTCCACCTCCTTGTGTGACCGTTGATTTGGTCAGTGGGTTAATTCCATTTTGCAATTTCTGACCTTCAATTTATCTGTTTGTTTTCACAATGAGAAATCTCAGATCCACGTGGAGGAAAGGATAAGGAATGATCGTTTTATATGTTTTTTGCAGAAATTATTGTCCCACATGCATAGGATGATAAATACTAGCATGGTTTATATTTGTAAATTGTTTCAACATGTATTAAGGAACAAGAAAGGATAATACTCCTTGTGAGTTGGGTGCTTGGGATTCGATTGGTGTGTTGAATGCGTGGGCCTATGTGACCATATTTTTATAAAGACTTCATTAGCCAAGTTAATGAAAATAATAAAATTTGGCTAAAAATTAAAAATTCGACTATAAATCCAAATTTACATATAAAACCAATGTTCATATTTCATTTTAAAATGAGTAAAATCCTTTTAATTCATCAGGATTCCTTTCTTTTTTCTCAAATGACCATTTAAATCCTTTTTTTCTCAAATGACCAATTAAATCGTTTTCTTTTGCAAACCTGCCAGATCCAGAAAACCAACTTTCGTAGGGATACAATTTAGCACATGTGCTAATAGTGGGCATTTAAAAATAGCCTTTTGTAACTGGTTTTAACACTTAGCCAAATTTCATTTATTTTTAACAGGAAAACATTTTTTTTCCAACTTGGCAAATCCATATCTCACAAGTGTGTTCACCAGATTAGGATATGATAATATGGATAGATGGATAGATCATTAGAGAAGAGACTCATACTTTTTAATAGATTTATTGGCACACACAGAGCCTTTGGAGGGCGTTGCAAAATGGATTCTCATACAATTATTTTTTCAATTTGGAAAATTTATATTTCACACATGTGATGTTTATTATGGATACTAAACCCATGGATGGATGGACAAGTTAGGAGATAACAGACCCACACCTTTGGATGATATTATCTACATAAACACATCCTATGGCGTGCATTTCCAAATCACCTCTTCAATTCCATTTTTTAACACGTGGACACATCTTCATAGTTCATCTTTGGTGGCCATTATGATTTTTCTCATTTTGACAGATGTATTCCTTGCACATGTGATCACCAAAAAGAAAAATAAAACCATGGATATGTATACAGATATCCAAGGAACATACCCATGTCATTTGATGAATTTTTGGGCACAGGATCAACATGTGGCAAACCTTTCTAAATGGCCTTTTGTTACTGGTTTTAACACTTGGACAACTGTGCCATTTTCAAGGTGAATTTTTTCATTTCATGAAAACCCTGAAACAATGTCACTAGATGATATAGAATACCTCACTAAGCACAACACAACTCATTTACCTTTAGAATATTCTTCCTCTGAGTGTATTTTAGTGAACTTGGTGAAGAAAACTGCCTGAACCCCTATTTTGACAGATCCATAACTTTCTCCACAAATACTATTAAGACAATTTGATACCATGGTTAGATGTTCAAGTAAACAAGCTACAACATTACATGATGTGGCATGAATTTTTATTAAGCTACGAATTATGGTGGTCATTTTCCCAAGGAAATTTTGACTAAGTTTCCCAAAAAGACTTGTTTTGGCAGACCCATATCTTTTTATCCATGCACTTTTTATGAGAAATGAAACCATAGTTAGATATGTACTTCAACAAGATACGACATGGAAGGTCAAGGTGGTCATTTACTTTTACCTATGAATTATAGTGGACATTTTCATAAGGCAACTACTTTAGGGCGATTTTTCATCGCTTAGTCATATTTTTTACACAGTCATACTTTATTTTTCTTTAAATTTGCAGCCCTATATTTTGCACTTGTGAACACCAAAATAAATTTGTGAGACCATGGCTGGATAGCCAGATCACCAAAGAACATCCCCATTCATTTGGATTAATTTGTTGGCTCAAGGACAACAGTTGGTGGGAATTTGAAAATAGCCTTCTGTAACTGGTTTTAACACTTACACAGATTTCATTTATTTTTAACAGGCAAACATTTTTTTCTACAACTTGGCAAATCCATATCTCACACATGTGTTCACCAGATTAAGATCTGATACTATGGATAGATGGATAGATCATCAGAGAAGAGATTCATACTTTTTAATAGATTTATTGGCACACACAGAGCCTTTGGCAAGCACTTCAAAATGGCTTCTCAGAATTTTGTTTTCAATTGGAAATTTTATATTTCACACTTATGATATTCATTACAGGAACCCAGGGATAGATAGAAAAGTTACTATATAACATACCCACACCTTTGGATGAAATTATCTTCACAACCACATCCTATGGCATGCATCTCTAAACCAGCTCTTCAATTCCTGTTTTTAACACATGGACACATTTTCATAGTTTATCTTTGGTGGCCATTATGATTTTTCTCATTTTGATAGATGTATTCCTTGCACATGTGATCACCAAAAATAAAAATAAAACCATGTATAGGTAGAAAAATATTCAAGGAACAAACCCATGCCATCTGCAACAACATGTGGTGGGCATTTCCAAATGATTTTTTATTACTGGTTTTAACACTTGCACAACTATGCCACTTTGAAGGTGAATTATTTATTTCACCAAAACCATGAAACAATGTCATGAGATGATGTAGAATATCTAACTAATAACAACACAACTCATTTCACCTTCATAATATTCTTCCTCTAACCTAGGTGTGCATTTTAGTGGACTTGGTGTGAAAAACTGCTTGAACCCTTGTTTTAGTAGATCCATAACTTTCTCCACAAAGAATCTTAAGACAAAATAAGATGATGGTTAGATATCCAGGTAAACAAGCTACAACCTTATAGGATGTAGCATGCATTCCTATTAAGCTATGAATTATGGTGGTCATTATCCCAAGGAAATTTTGACTAATTTTCCCAAAAAGACTTCTTTTGGTAGGCCCATATCTTTTTCTCCATGAATGTTTTATGGGAAATGAAACCATGGCTAGATAGGTAATTCAACAAGCTACGACATGGTAGGTCAGGGAGGGTATTTACTTTTACCTATGAATTATGGTGGACATTTCCATAAGGAAACTGCTTTAGGGAAATTTTTCATCACTTAAATTTTCATTACTTAGTCATATTTTTTACACAGACATACTTTATTTTTTTTAATCTGTAGCCCTGTATTTTGCATCTGTGAACACTAGAAAAAATATGTGAGACAATGGCTGGATAACCAGATCACAAAAGAACATAGCCATGCCTTTGGATTAATTTTTTGGCTCAAGGACAATAGTTGGTGAGCATTTGAAAATATCCTTTTATAACTGGTTTTAACACTTCTGCATATTTCATTTATTTTTAACAAGCCAACATTTTTTTTCTCCAACTTGGAAAATCCATATCTCACATACGTGTTCACCATATTAGGATCTGATACTATGGATAGGTGGATAGATCATCATAGAAGAGATTCATACTTTTTAATAGATTTATTGGCACACAGAGAGCCTCTAGCAGGAATTTCAAAATGGCTTCTAGGATTTTTTTTCGATTTGGAAATTTTATATTTCACACGTGACCTTTATTACAGATACAGAACCCCGGGATAGATATAAAAGTTACGATTAATAGACCCACACCTTTGGATGAAATTATCTACATAGCCACATCCTATGGCGTTCATTTCGAAACCACCTCTTCAATTCCCGTTTTTAATACTTCGACACATTTTCATAGTTTATCTTTGGTGGCCATTAATGTTTTTCTCATTTTGATAGATGTATTCCTTGCACATGTGATCATCTAAAAGAAAACTAAAACCATGGATAGGTAGACATATATCCAAGGAACACAACCATGTCATCTAATGAATTTTTGGGCACGGGAACAATATGTGGTGGGCATTTCAAAATGGCCTTTTATTACTGGTTCTAATACTTGACAACTATGCCATTTTCAAGGTGATTTTTTTATTTCACTAAAATCCCGAACCAATGTCACGAGATGATGTAGAATATATCACTAAGCACAACACAACTCATTGCGCTTTCAGAATATTCTTCTTTTGACCTAGGCTTGTATTTTAGTGAACAATGTGAAGAAAACTCCCTGAACCCCTATTTTGGCATATCCATAACTTTCACCACAAACACTCTTAATACAAACCGAGACCACAGTTAGATATTCAGGTAAACAATATACAACCTTACAAGATGGGGCATGCATTCTTATTAAGCTATGAATTATGGTGGTCATTTTCCCAAGGCAATTTTGACTAATTTTCCCCAAAAGACTTGTTTTGGCAGACCTATATCTTTTTATTTATGCACTTTTGATGAGAAATAAATAAATGATTAGATAGGTACTTCAACAAGCTACGACATGGAAGGTCAGGGTAGGAATTTACTTTTACCTATGAACTATGGTGGGCATTTTCATAAGGCAACTGCTTTAGGGCAATTTTTCATCACTTAGTCAATTTTTCATCACCTAGTCATATTTTTTATGCAGTCATACCTTATTTTTCTTTAAATTGGAAGCCCTGTCTTTTGCACTTGTGAACACCAGAATAAATATGTAAGACCATGGATGGATAGACAGATCACCAAAGAACATCCGCATGCCTTTGGATTAATTTTTTGGATCAAGGACAACATTTGGTGGGCATTTGAAAATAGGTTTATGTAATTGGTTTTAACACAGCCAAATTTCATTTATTTTTAATAGGAAAACATTTTTTTCTCCAACTTGGAAAATCCATATCTGACATGTGTGTTCACCATATTAGGATCTGATACTATGGATAGATGGATAGATCATCAAAGAAGAGATTCATACTTTTTAATAGGTTTATTGGCACACACATGGCCTCTAGTAGGCATTTCAAAATGGCTTCATAGACAAAAAAAATTTCAATTTGGAAAATTTATATTGCGCACATATGATCTTTATTACAGATAATGAACCGAGGGGTAGATAGAAAAGTTACCATATAACAGACCCACACATTTGGATAAAATTATCTACACAACCACATCCTATGTCTTGCATTTCCAAACCACCTCTTCAATTCCTATTTTTAACACTTGGACACATTTTCATAGTTTATCTTTGGTGGCCACTATGATTTTTCTCATTTTGACAGATGTATTCCTTGCACATGTGATCATCAAAAAGAAAACTAAAACCACGGATAGGTAGGAAGATATCAAAGGAACACACCCATGTCATCTGATGAATTTTTGGGCATAAGAACAACATGTGGAGGGCATTTCTAAATGACCTTTTGTTACTGGTTTTAACACTTGGACAACTGTGTGATTTTCAAGGTGATTTTTTATTTCACTCAAACCCTGAACTTATGTCACCAGATGATCTAGAATATCTCACTAAGCACAACACAATTCATTTCACCTTCATAATATTATTCCTCTGACCTAGTTGTGCATTTTAGTGAACTTGGTGAAGAAAACTACATGAACCCCTATTTTGACAGATCCATAAATTTCTCCACAAACACTATTAAGAAAAACCGAGATCATGGTTAGATATCCATGTAAAGAAGCTACACCCTTACAAAATGAGGTTTGTATTTTTATTAAATTATGAATTATGGTGGTCATTTTCCCAAGGTAATTTTGACTAATTTTCCCAAAAAGACTTGTTTCTGGCAGACCCATATATTTTTCTTCAAACACTTTTAATGAGAAATGAAACCATAGTTAGATAAGTACTTCACCAAGCTACATAATGGAAGTTCAGGGTGGGAATTTACTTTTACCTATGAATTATGGTGGACATTTTCATAAGGCAACTGCTTTAGGGCAATTTTTTATCATTTGGTCAATTTTTCATCACTTAGTCATAATTTTTACATAGTCATACTTTATTTTTCTTTAAATTTGCATCCTTGTCTTTTGCACTTCTCAACACCTAAATAAATATGTGATACCATGGATGGATAGCCAGATCACCAAAGAACATCCCCATGCCTTTGTATTAATTTGTTGGCTAGAGGACAACAATTGGTGGGCATTTTAAAATAGCTTTTTGTAACTAGTTTTAACACTTGGGCATATTTCATTTATTTTTAACAGGCAAACACTTTTTTTCTCCAACTTGGAAAATCCATATCTCACACGTGTGTTCACCAGATTAGGATATGATACTATGGATAGATGGATAGATCATCATATAAGAGATTCATACTTTTTAATAGATTTATTGGCACACGCAGAGCCTCTGGCGGGCATTTCAAAATGGCTTTTCAGACAAAAACATTTTCACTTTGAAAAATTTATATTTCACACATATGATATTTATTATGGATACTAAACCCAGGGATAGATAGACAAGTTACTAGATAACATACCCACACCTTTGGATGAAATTATCTACATAGCCACATCCTATGGTGTGGATTTCGAGACCACCTCTTCAAATCTTGTTTTTAACACTTGGAAACATTTTCATAGTTTATCTTTGGTGGCCATTATGATTTTTCTAATTTTGACAGATGTATTCATTGCATATGTGATCACCAAAAAGAAAATAAAATCATGTATAGGTAGACAGATATCCAAGGAACAGACCCATGCCATCTGCTGAATTTTCGTGCACAGGAACAACATGTGGCGGGAATTTCTAAATGACCTTTTATTATTGGTTTTCACACTTGGACAACTATGCCATTTTCAAGGTGAATGTTTTATTTCACCAAAAACCTAAACCAATGTCACTAGATGATGTAGAATATCTCACTAAGAACAACACAACTCTTTTCACATTCAGAATATTCTTCCTCTAACCTAGTTGTGCATTTTAGTGAACTTGGTGCAAAAAACTGCATGAACCCCTATTTTGGCAGACCCATAACTTTCTCCACAAACAATATTAAGAAAAAATTATACCATGGTTAGATATCCAAGTAAAAAATCTACAACCCTACAGGATGGGGCGTGCATTTTTATTAAGCTATGAATTATGGTGGTCACTTTCCCAAGGAAAATTTGACTAATTTTCCCAAAAAGACTTGTTTTGGCAGACCCATATCTTTTTCTTCAGAAACTTTTATGAGAAATGAAACAATGGTTAGATAGGTACTTCAACAAGATACAACATGGAAGTTTAGGGTGAGAATTTACTATTACCTATGAATTATGGTGGACATTTTCATAAGGCAACTGCTTTAGGGCAATTTTTCATCACTTAGTTAATCTTGGATTGATGGTCTGTGTAGGAATATTTTTTACATAGTTATATTTTATTTTTCTTCAAACTGTTAGATTTTTATAATTTAAGCAATATGATCTAGGATCTTATCTGAGAGAATAACATGCACAACAAAAATCACAAGAGACAAGAGACACAAAGAATTTTCCTCAGGGAACCCACAAAGGAGAAAACCCCGCAACTTCCTCAAAGATAGAATGAGCACCAATGGTAGCAGTAAAACCCGAAAACATAAAGATGATCTCCAACAGTTGTTCTCTCTCTCTCACTCATGTGGCCCAGTGAGTGAGTGTGTGTGTGTGATAAATAGAGAGGCTCACTCTCTATTTATAATCTTTCGTTCACTTTATTTTCACTCCAACATGTCAGCCTCACTTAACAATTACTTATCAGGGCCTACATCTCTAGGAGAGTCTAATAAACCTAGTGTCCCACAACTATGGGGACTTTTCCCTCTGATCAACAAGGAGGGTTAACCTTAACTCAATTGTGGGGACTATTGACCCAACTTACATTAACTCACCTAGGGCTGACTTCTCTAGGAGAGTCTAATAACCCTAGGTCCCCACAACTGCGGGGGCTTTAACCCTTGAACAATAGGGAGGGTTACCCTCTATGACTTTACATGACTTGTTTACATTATTGAATCTCCCAATAGGAACATCGAGGTATGACATGAATCAATTACATTATAGATACTTCCCGAAAAAAACATTGGGGTACAATACATAAGATATACAAGTGAATACATTTCAAAGTTACAAATACATCAAGATTCCCTCTTAACTAGGAAGGTATTCTCTTGACACAATTCATCAACACAAGTCTTCTTCTCTGGATCATCATCAAAGCTAGATCATCACTGGATCATCACCAAATCTAGACTGTCACTAGATCATCATCAAGATGGATCATCATAAAAACTAGATCATCACTGGATCAACATCAAATCTGGATAATCACTTGATCATCATTAAAGCTAGATCATTAACTGATCGTCATCATCATTACTTTCGCTATCTTGATCAAAGGTGTTATCTCTTCATTCTTCTCATCATAGGAATTTCTATAAAGCTGCCCTTTTTCATGCTAGTTGTAGGCCTAGCCTCCATGGAGGTCTTCATCTTCTTCAGCACTCTGACCCAGTCAGAAAGGCCCACCCAACACTTACATATGACCATGGGAGGAACACATCCACCACCATGTCAGAAAGGCACATCCAACACTAACATATCACCATGGGAGGAACACATCCACCACAATGTCAGAAAGGCACAGGACTTACATCCGACCATGGGAGGAACACATCCAAGAACCATGTCAAAAAGGACAAACACTTACATTCACCAGCATGATAGGACACACCTACTATCATCTGTGAAAATTCCTATCACTTACAACCATCACCATGATAGGACACACCTACTATCATCTATGGAAGGGCTCTGCACTTACAACTGATCATGTGGGAGACAATCTGACAGTCACATCAGAATGGATCTGCACTTATATCTAATCATGTAAGAGCCAATCCCATAGTCATATCAGAATGGCTCTCAGCTTTAGGTTGAGTATTCCTGGTAACTGACCAAGTGCCTCCATTCTCCCAGAGAATGGCCTTCAGCACTTATATCTGATCATGTGGGAACACATCCCTCAATCACATCAGAATGGCTCTACATTGATCATGTGGTAACACAACCCACAATCATATTAGAGCATCTCTACACTTACATCTGACCATGGAAGGAAACAATCCTCTTACCATGTTAGAAGGGCTCTCGAACTCATCACTTCCCTTTGGAGGGAACCTCTATTTGGAGAACACCAAGCTTCTCCTTGAAGTAATCAAACTTCACTGTGGCCATTTCTAGCATAGAATCACATTAGGTCTGATTACATTCAAGGATAACCTGCGTGCTTTTCCAGGACTGATTACATACAAGGAGACCCTATAGGACTATTTACGTCTGAGCCACCTATGAGCTTCGCCGAGATTTTATGCTCAGACAACCTATCTCACCGACTATGCTAGAACTCCCTCTTTCGAGAGATCTCAATCTAGATCACTTCTCGTCTCTGCATCATACAAAAAATGCAAGTCAGTTCAACCAAATCAAATAGTAGTTTTCAAAAGAAAGATACTACCTCCAAATATAAAGTGGCAACATCTTTTTCCTCGGCTCTACTCAGTGCCATACAGGACTCCTTCCTGCTAAACCGAGAGATCACACCTGATCTCATACTGAAGTAGCAGCTCGAAGTGCTCTTCCTATCAATGGCACTTCCTACCCAATACGAATCCACATAACCCTCCAGGTTAATCTTCTGATTTGTATCATACTTGAGCCCATACTCAACTGTTCCCTTCAGGTACCTCAGAATATGCTTTGCGGCAATCAGGTGAACATGTCTCAATGTGTTCACAACAAAGCAAATATCTGGTCTCATATTCTTTAGGTACATCAAGAAACAAATAATCTGACGATACATCGTGGCATCAACCGAATCTAATGAAGCAACATGCAATAGCTTCATGTTTGATGCCATAGGTGTGGTTATGGCCTTGCAGTTCATCATCCTAAATATCTTCAGGATATCTACTGCATATTTCCCTTGTCCCAGGGAGATTCCATCTATAATCTACCACACCTCCATGCCTAGAAAGTAGCGTATCATACCCAAGTCCTTCATCTCAACTCAGTAGCAAGATTCCGTCTTGCAACTTTAATGAGTTCCTCTTTTCTATCAGGAACAAGTCATCAACATATAATGAGAGCATCATTGATATTCCGCATTCAACCTTGAAGAAAAGGTTGGAATCCTCTTTACTCTCAGTAAATCCTAGATTCACCAGTAAGTTGTCCATCCTATTGTATCATGTTGAACCTCAATATCTTCTACAGTCACCCCCCCTGAAGAGGAGCATCATTCTCCCTCTGTCTTTCATACTCTATGAATTGAAACATTCTGTACCAGAGTGACAAGTAGCTTCCTCTGCTACTAATATTGTATGTATCCATCTAGGATCACTGGATACCAAGATCCTCTATCTTGAACCTTTCTAAAAGTTCTTCTCGCACCCATCTGTGATCTTGTCATCCTCTATAAGCTTTCATCTTCAACATTGTAGCAAAGGTTAATATCTTCATCACTCTAGGTGATCTTCAAGCTCCTCATGTATGTTATCCCATGGGTGTATTCTGAGCTCGTACAAGGCCTTGTTTAATTTTCACACATGAGTCTGCTTGTCATGTGTCTTAACTTCTGGTGGCTTCAAATGTCTCTTCGTAGTGTATGCCTTATTTCTGTGAGAAGCCTCGTGCTACAAATCCTACCTTGTATCCCATGATGTTTCCATATACTATATGATGGAACTAAGAACTTACCTTCAGGTCTTGATACTACATCCTAAACATCATTATTCATTTTGGATTATTAGAGTGAATCTTGAACTGTCATCACTTGTTCTTTGGAACAAGTCTCATCCTTCTTTTCTTGTAGGCGATTCTACGCTATCTTTCCTACAAGTCAAATGCACCAGTTGTATGATTAGAAACATTTCATAATGGTAATTTTTTATGCATAAACATATAATCATGCAACTATTTTAGCCAATACAACATTCATCCATATCTCACTGAAACTTTCTAGATGCCTTCCATATCTACTAGGACAACATTGAGATTGTGCACTAATACAATATGTCAGCAAAGAGGTTTCATTCTAGATAAGTATCATTGGCGAGTTGTATAGCACCATGAGATACTTACCCATCACATGCATATTAGTCGTATATTGTCATTAATGCAAAAATTCTATCATGCATAACACATGAACTGAATATAAACAAGTGCATAACAAAACAATATCATGAAATGAAAATTGAATACTTATCTTTATTTGTTTCATGGGTAGACTCCTTCTTTCAGGTTCATCATCTTCTTCATTCAAAACAACATCATTTCTTATCCAAATGCTCAATATGGATAAGAGTCTCTTCAAGAATTGAGTTCTTCATATTCCTCATTGCTTGAGGTATCTTCTTTGAATCGTGAAATATTGATCTTCAGTTGCTCCCATCTTCTTTTCTCTTATTATGAGTTGAGCTTCTTCTTGTGTGTGCTCTTCCCAGAGTCTGCTGAAAGTAATCAATTCCTTTTGGCACACATTCCTTGAATGAATGAATCCCATGATCATGGGAGGCCATTCAAGGTGGTTATGACAACTTCTACATTCTCCACTTCTTCTTCTACCGGTTCAAGTTGTTCTTTGATTTGAGATACCCTTGTAAAGTATGATTGTATGGTCTTCTGCATTATGGATCTTCACATTCTTCAACTATTTTTGCAAAGTCATCTTCCAATTTATGTTCTTCCCTTCAAATAGCTTGTTCAAGTAATCAAACATCTGTTTCAGTGTCTTTGTGGTACAAGTTGATTCGTGATTGAATCAGCAATGATCTTCTTGGCCTTGATGAAGTTCTTCTTCTGTAAGGATTTTAGCCTCATCTCCCTCTGGAACTGGAACCTCTCTACTTATGTAGGTGTCCAATTCATTTCCTTCAAGAACTAGTGACATATTATACTTCCATGCTAGGAATTCGTCATCCCCACCAATATTTTCATCAAGCTTATGGGATAGATCACTTTTAAATGAGAACCTCAAATGAAAAATAGCAAAATATTAGATCTTACTGATTTTAGGTGTCCATCTTGGTTTTGGAGCTGGCTGATCTAGGGTTTGTTAGAGAAACCTTCATTTTCAAAACTTGGAATCTTTCAGATCTAGTTGGATATAAAGATAGACCTCTTCAAGATGAGCTATCTAATGTAATCATTTTCTGAAAACAGTGGAGGGAAGCTCCCAAAACAGAAAGCCCTAGTTTACCAATTTCTTATGCAAAAATGCCTGATACGGTTTCTGCGATATCTCTGAAAATTATGCTCCTCTATGTCTAAAATTTAATATTGAGGTATCCTCGTTGGTCCTTGTTCCAACACCATAGGTTTCATCAAAAAAAATTTCTGCAATTGGGAATTGGATCATTTTCCCAAGGTGACCTGTTTCAGGACTGTTCATCATAGCGAAGTTGAATGGGATTCCACATGTCACTGTTTCATCTTCAGGGTCTGAAACGTCTACCAAATAAAGGAAATTTCATGTCCTTTCTAAAAAATCTTGAGAAATTGCATTTGGACCTTGGTATCACAAGATATAGCAATTCTCCCCACGTGTCATGTTTGGGGAGGAATCCTGGGAGAGGCTAGAACCCTAACTTCGAGGAGTCATAGATCCTAGAATATAGTGAATATGAGGATGAAACTTGAACATGGTGTACATTAGGAATTTATCTTCGATATATGAAATATTCGGCACCTGATCCTTCTCCAATCTATAGATATAGTGAATTTCCCAAAACTATCAGTTTCAGTATTTTAGGGTTTTTCAGGCCCGGGGTCAAACTAAGGTTTAACTTTCCTGGAGTTTCACCCAACCAAAAATATATACCCATGTCTCTAAACTTAGATTTTTATTAGGAGAGAAATCCTATTCTGGGATAACTCAAAAATTCCTCTTCTATAAAAATCCCTAATTTCCTGCACCAAAAACTGAAAATGCCCGGAATCAAATTCTTCTTCGATAGAAACATGTACCCTTCAGTGGAGAGTTATCCTAGCCTTATTTTTATAATGGATTTTGGAGAGAGACCCAAAAATCAAGAAGCCCTAGCTTCCACAACTGCATAGTGTCTTCTTCTCAGGTTAGCTCTGATACCATATTATATTTTTATCATTTAAGTAATATGATTTAGGGTCTTATCTAAGAGAACAACATGCACAACAAAAATCACAAGAGACAAGAGACACAAATAATTTTCCTTGGGGAAACCATAAAGGTGAAAACCCCATAACTTCCTTAGAGATAGAATGAGCAGCAATGGCAGGAATAAAATCCGAAAACATAAAGATGATCTCCAATAGTTGTTCACTCTCTCTCTCACTTGAGAGAGCTTCTACTCTCTCACTCATGCGCCCTAGTGAGTGAGTGTGTGTGTGATAAATAGAGAGGTTCACTCTCTATTTATATTCTTTCATTCACTTTATTTCCACCCCAACATGTTGGCCTCACTTAACAATTACTTACGAAGGCCAACATCTCTAGGAGAGTCTAATAGCTCTAGTGCCCCACAACTGTGGGGACTTTGCCCTCCAATCAACAAGGAGGGTTAACGTTAACTCAATTGTGGGGACTATTGCCCTGACTTACATTAACTCACCTAGGGTTGGATTCTCTAGGAGAGTCTAATAACCCTAGGGCCCCACAACTGCAGGGGCTTTAACCCTTGAACAATAGGGAGGGTTACACTCTATGATTTTACATGACTTGTTTACATTATTGAATCTCCCAATACAAACATCGAGGTATGACATGACTCAATTACATTATAGATACTTCCTAGAATAAACATCGGAGTACAATACATAAGATATACAAGTGAATAGATTCTGAAGTTACAAATACATCAACATAAATTTGCAGCCATGTCTTTTGCAATTGTGAACACCAGAATAAAGATGTGAGACCATGGATGGATAGCCAGATCACCAAAGAACATCCCCATGCCTTTGGATTAATTTGTTGGCTCAAGTACAATAGTTGGTGGGAATTTGAAAATATCCTTTTGTAACTGGATCTAGCTCAATGCTTAAAGGTTTCTATCTCAATGGTAGAGCGCCTTCTTTACAAGAAGGAGGTTGAAGGTTCGATTCCTTTGTACACTAATGATATTGCAATATTAATGTTTTAAATAAAATATATTTTATTATGATTTATTATGTCTAGGAGGGGTGTTCAAACTGCCCTTGTATGTTACAACGAGGGGGTTTCAAATCACCCCCTGTAAGTTTCAATGAGGGTGGTTCATAACCACCCCCAAAAGTCACTTTTAGGGGCGATTTTTTTGGGCGAGGGTCAAAACTGCCCCAAAAAGTCAAAACTTTTAGCATCGGTGCTAATAGGGGTGGTTTTGTAAAGACCGCCTCCAAATCCAAAACCGTGCCCAAAAGTGAATTTTGGAGGTGGAAGACAACCGCCCCTAAAAGTCAAATTTGTTGTAGTGAAAAGGTGAAGTTCCACAAAAGAGTATAGATCAATGATCAAGATCTATCCCACAATAGATCGACGACAAAGAATGATTTCCACACAAAGGAAAGAGGAAGGCACAGAATTAAAAAACACTGTAGGAAATGTGACAGTTCCGCATCCCACGATTCAAAAGATCAATGGTCATAAAGACATCCGTGAAAGATCGACTGTGCAGAAAGGTTAGTGTGGAAAATGGAAGATGAAGGATTGTAGAAAGAATGTGGGAAATGCCACAGTTGCACATTTTTCATCCTGTGATCTGGAAGATCAAGGGTCAAAAAGACTTCTGTGAAAGATGGACGGTGCGGAAAATGTAAGGCGGAGAAGTGAGAAAGCAACTTTTGAGATTTTGAGAACCTACACTCTGCATCTCGCTTTCTTGAAGATCAACGGTCATGAAGGATCCCACAGGAGATCAATGATGCAGAACGATTGGGGATAAAATATTAATGTAGAATAGGAAATCTCAAAATGACATTATGAAAAAGTCACAAACCCGCGTTCTATTGTCTGCATATTATCCAAGATCAACGGTCACAAAGAATCTTATAGGAGATCAAGGGTGAGAAACGATTGAGGTGGAGAGCTAAGTGCAAAAAGACATTTTGAGAAATGTCATGGCTTGGAAAAATACATACTGCATCCCATCTCATATATACATCCAGAAAATAATCCGAGATAAATATCAACGTCTCAGGATGAGTGCAGAAAGACTATTGCAGAAAGCTAATTGTGTGGAAAGACATTTTTTATATCTACGGTGAGGAAGAAGACCAAAATTAGATCAATGGCTTAAGGTGATTTTGGAAATAGAGACTGTAGAAGAACATGATTGAAAGGTAAGACTAGAAATTGATTAACAGGTTTTTAGGGAATGTCTACAAGGATCCCACAAAGGAGAACATAGCACAAGGAATCCTACAGGGAAGAAAGAGAATCCCGCAAAGGACACGAGGAAGCTCTCCCCATGTAAATGGAAGGTAAGCTAGAATAAGGAAATCTACAAGGAGCCTGCACAAGAATATAACTCTCAAGTCAGAAGATGGTTTGCCAATTAAGTAATTGATTAAAGTAGTTTAAACTAATGAACATAATTAAGAATGAGGAATAGAGATGAAAGAGCATGTTGGTTTGGAAAAGGTATGGATTTCCAGATTGAAGAGGCATGAATAGATTTGAAAAGTTATGTTGTTGTATTGATATTGAGAAGAATCATTTCAACAGAAGATTGAAGTAGAAGAAAGGTGTCTCTATTATCGAGATTTATGCAGCTGAAGCATAAGATAGATACCAAAGAAGAGTAACAAGATACAATGTTTTTAAGAATATCTCGAAGTTTAATAATATCAAATTAGGATGGAAGGGTGATTCTAGGGAAGGCTACATGTCTGCAAGGAGGTCTTAGTGTTGGCCTCCTATTTTGACTGTTCAGCACAATATTTTCTAGTTTAAGTCTCATGAAACCAAGTAATCATCATCTTTATTTAGTGTTGTTTTGTGCATGGTTATGCCTTTTTGGAGATCAACATTGCTACGTTTTGGTAAGTGACTTTTTAATTGCTTATTCATTACTTTTCTTTGTTTTATGCATATAATAGGGCCTTTAAGTTTCATTTAATAATAGGTCAAGTAATAAGTCTTTGTTCTTTTCTATGTAGGGGCCTTTTGCTACCTGACTCAACGCTTGTCTCGGCGCTACAAAGAATATCTATTTTGGATGAACCAGAGATTTGGGGGATTTCATTGCTCAGGATAACATCTTGTTTGATTTCCAATTGCTTCCAGGACGCAGGTGCAGTTATCCAGTGCTGTTTTGAGGGTGTCATTTGCTCAAAATGGCATTCCCGTCCTTGATCAGGAACCTGATTTCGGGCTCAATTTCTGAGCAATCGGTTGGGAGTTACTCAAAACGGCTCGAAACCCACTTCACAAATGGCCCCATTTACCCCTAATCGCAAGCAGTTTTCAGAATTTATGAACGAATGTGGATAAATCCTTTCTGGAACAGACATGGTTTTGCCAAATTTGGTGCCGACCATTTTCTGGGTAGTTGCTCGAATTTCAGATATTTGGGATGGGTTTTGTCCATATGACCATGTATAAATAAATCCTGAGAAGGATATACATGGGGGAGAAGACTGTAAAAACTCTATTATTGTCAATAGATCCAGCGTTTATCTCTTTTAAAGTTTTGATTTAAGACTGGAAAGCGTTGAGGGTAGGGCCCACCTTCAACACCAAACCTTTGTACTTCAGTATTGTGTGTTTTGCAGTAAGTAGAGTAATTTTTTTATCCTTTGACACTGTTTTTATGGAATGTTAATCGTTTTGTTCATTTGTGAGTTGAAATGGAATGTATGTCTACAGAATATTAGTTAATATCATTTGCATTTAATCTAGCCTGTAGAATAGATTTAGGAATGGTTTGTATTTAAAACCCTCTTTGGTTTTCAGCGTGGATTGCTTATTGATGGTTATGGCATTGATAAACTGTGTGATGACTTTGATTTGATTTATTGTAGAATCGATTTAATGACAGTTGAGAATAGATTGGAATTTCACATTTCCTTTACTGCCAGCGTTATAGTGATTAATGAATGGCTACAAGATTGGTTTAGAATCCTTTTGTTCATCGAATTGGCAAGACTGTACGGTATTTTTATTGTGTTGTGTGGATTTGAACAGCATTTGCAATATTTTGTGAAGTTAGTAGAGGATTTGAAGACTTTAGTCTACAGAGTATTTAGGGTTTGTCAAGCAGCCTTTTGGATTGGTTATGTAAGGATTAAAGTATGCTTTTGTTCATTTTATGAGCTGTAACAAACTTCAAACAAATAATTATAGTCCACTAAGTATTTGACAACTTTGTTTGTATGGTATGGAAAAAGGTTTTGCAGGATAGGTAAATGAACTTGAGTGTGTAGTTCTGAATAATTTCAAGATACTTTAATATGCATAGAGTGCAGGTAGAATATGCTTGACATCAATAGCAAGCTAGATTTCAATTTGTCAACTATTTATGAGTGACATAGGATTAAAGAAGAGATAGACTTTGTTTCCATAGTTGCTTGAGAGTGACAGTTATTTGCATACACGTAGACATTAGATTCTGTAGGGTTAATGGTGGAGTTTTTAGATTAACTGAACATATTCATTCTGAAACTAGGCTTTTATTTATTAAGTTCTTTTATTTGTAGAATAGATCATCATTGCTGTAGCTGAGTGTAGACTGTTGATTGCTTTAAAAGATTGCTGTAGTTTAGTATTGTTTTAAAAGATTGCTGTAGTTTAGTATTGTTTTGAAAATTGCTGTAATTCAATATTGCTTTGGAAGATTGCTATAGGATGCTGTAGGTTATATTGAGTTTAACAGTAAGACAGTGATCAGCAAATTGATACCCTTTTCTGTATGACAGACCTAGCAACCCTTAGCATTGATCATTCAATACAGTAATAGCTTCGTCAATTTCATTTTTCTAGAAATTCTTTAAGTTGCTTGAAGTATGAGCATTTAGACTACCTTGCCCGCACATACAGTGTAGCAACTCGA